>JABASH010000433.1:0-40809 GCA_019776445.1 Tomocerus maximus
ACACTCTCCCTCGTCCTCTTTTCTCTCTATTTGTAATCAAAGCGAAATTGTAAATAGCTAGTTGTCCATTTACATTAATCATTCATTCTAGTGGTCATTTGTTATCACTACAATTACAACGTACAGCTATAGACTCCTCTCAGATAATCCTGTCTTTTCGTGCACTGTAAATATTAAATAATTGCAAATTCATGGACATATCTACAATAGCATTTGTAGAAATAAAAAGTGATTAGCTATTTATTTAAAACAATGTTTTGGAACATCAACTCATTCCTACTACATTATACACACATTATTCCATTAAAAATGAGACTCCTTAAAACATAAACGCCTGCTTGAGGCTGACTCTAGAGATTCAGTTAAGTTGCTGAATTTGGTAGCTGAAAAGAAATGAGTCAGAATTTTAATGAGCGTCTTATAATCATTATCAGTGTTTTATTTTAATGACAATTAAGGAAGGAAATAGTTAATAAATCTTCTTAACGATCCTTACTCATCAGTGATTATCAGAAGAGATAGGAATCAAATGTCGCGTCTGCACAGGAATTGGGCCCAAAACTCACCTCACTGTGCTTAGATGTTCCTTATTGACTAAAGACGCACAGGGTCAGTAGTGTGAATATGCACAGCAAACACCGTGGACGTAAGTAGTAGTAGTAGCAAGAGTAATAATAGTATAATAATTGGATTACAACCGTAATGTAAATGGATGCATAGAAGTTACGAAGCAGAAATTATAGATTCAGTAATTTTATTACACATGTGAGTTGCGGAACGTTTTAATGAAAACTAGCCCGAGTATGAAAGAGTGTAAAACGGCTCTGCACATAGTTTGGTCATAGGTCATAACATAGTCTAATAAGTACTTTTCTAAGAGATTCATTGCAGAGAGTGCAGTGCAGCGAGTGTTGGTTTGGCTGACTAAGTATTACATTAGGTAGGTACTAACTACGTACATGCATACCTTTGCCTAGTTAATTATGCAATTGCATTAACACACTGACAATGAGAGAAAAGAACATAAACCGGATTTGAGGTTACTTACATTAACATCTTCTGCTATAAACACTCAGTCCAGTCCAGGTCATATCATGCCTGTATCTCCAACCATTACACAACCTCACAACGAATACTCAACCTCAAATCCGGCAAGGGAAGCAAAACACTCTTAATTAAACATTTTATATAGGTGCCTCGTAATATCTCCGTGAATTTTGAGGTGTGAACAAACCTATAAGCTATAACCTTTGGGAACATTACTATGTGCATTGTAAAATGATAATAATTGTAGTAATGGCTTACAGAGCACAAAGTGCACTGCAGAAGGAGAATCTAGATATACTTACGTGGCAGTTAGTTTCATTAATTTCAGTCGGGATCGTTAAGTATGCAAGTTGGATTGGAGATTGTCGGTGGAGGAAGAGGCTCGGAGCTATTTCTCTGAATGCACTTCGTCCCATAAAAACTCCCATCCCACCAGCTCACTTTGCACTGCACTGACACTACCTCCTTGTTCCATTATTAACCATTACAATTATTACCCGTCTGGAAAGACTAATGGGAAATTCGCAACATTTATTTAGGAGAGCAGCTGCAAAGTGCAATTTCCTCTACTAAAATTATGTCATCACACCGATTAATACTAACAGTACTCAACACATGTGATAAAGGATGCAGATTAAACTCAGCTAACCACCTACCTTAGCATTTCATATTTAATACTCACTCGGGGATGATGTGCCTCTGTATATCCGAATACTTAAGCCGTATGCAAATGCATAGGAAGTCTTGGCTTAGCTTATCTCGATTTCTTCATGCCATGTTGAGTATGGGTAATCATTTTCATTTTACAGCTACAGATTTACAATACTTGTACCTACAATAAAAACAAAACGCAAAACAGTAGCAATTTTAATACATTTAATTCTCCATACCTAAATTGTGTGTCTCCACACTTTGGTAAATGACTGCTGTAAACTTAAGTGTAATTCTAGTTACGTTCTCTAACCTTCCACTTACTGCTACACGTAAATAAATAACCAACAGAATCACTGAGCTTTAGCGTTTTTATTGCCGTTAAGCAGTGAAGAAATGTTGATTGAGAATTTACATGTACCTGCTACTAACTTCTGCTCCTGACTTCGCCTATTAGCTTTGTGTCTATGCAAATTGGAGTAGCACATTGAAGTCATGCCATTACATAACACAGCCGTAGCTAGTGTTTCTGTAAAAACTTAGTATTTTAATCTCCAAGTATTTAGTGCGACTCAGCGGAGGATTAAATAGTTAATCCACTGTTTAGAGTAATGTGCATGTTTAATTATCGGAGAGAGTTGCGTATATTCAGTTCTAAATTGACTTGCATTTACCTTGCCTCACTTTTATAGTGTTTCTGTAAAAACTTTTAATCTCCAAGTATTTAGTGCGACTCAGCGGAGGATTAAATAGTTAATCCACTGTTTAGAGTAATGTGCATGTTTAATTATCGGAGAGAGTTGCATATATTCAGTTTTAAATTGACTTGCATTTACCTTGCCTCACGTTTTGTTAGTTTGGTATTGTAAATAGTAGTAAGTAGTATAGTGGGCTGATGAAATGAGGGTCAATCTAGTTGAGTAAATGAAAGGTGACATACGGATTTAGTACTTTTATGCATAGAGGCAATAAAATAGTTGCTACATTCCAAATGCATTACTTACTACTAGAGGGTGGTATTTATAGCAGTGAAGATATACATAGTGATGTGTCTATATATGAAATACGTGTGTTCGTGCGAGGCAGAGCGAAGCAGAGCAGTAGTAAGTAGTGGAGAAGTTTAAAGAGAGCGTCAGTCAGGAAGGACTGCATTATTGTGTTCGGAGAGCAGTTAAGGTATATAATGCAAAAGGTAATGGATGTCGGACGTGACATAGTAGTTAGATATCTAGAGAGATAAAGCCGAAGAACAGTCACGCTAGACTGAGTGAGCAAGTCGAAAAACTCACAATAAACATGGAACTACTTCAACTAGCTACATGAAATGGAACAAGAGAAAAGACACCGGGAATGAGTGCGACAGACAGACAGACACGGGACGGAGCGACCGACCCAGACGCACAAATGTCTTTCCAGGCAGGCAGGTAGGCAGCCAAGGATCGTCTCACTTTGGTGACGACCAGGAGACACTCCACAAAAACCTAACTAAGTCGAACATCGAAAGCAACTCTCACAGGTCACATCTCTCCAGCCAGCTCCACACATCCGCGTACTCTCCTTTATCTCCTTATCTCATTTACCCTTAGCTCTCTCCATCCTAGTATGTGCCTCCACTCTTAAAACACAACATTGGCAAACATTCTGCATTTTCGCCGCACTTCTTAATTCAGCCGTCACAAAATAAAGGATCTGTCTTGTCCCTTAAATATCTTCTGGTGATACAGAAAACTCGGTTTACATTGACTGGAGGGGTGTCTACAGAAGAAATATGCGTCACAGACTTTATCTGAATGAATTTTAGAAAATTGAGTTTTAATCTATAAATTGGAAAGTAAACTCTTTGGCTCTAAATTGTTTTCTTTAATTTGAAATTTGTTTTCAAAATACTCCTTGAATATGCATCTCCACTTTAACCATTCTTCGTTGTAATTATGGCACTCGTGTGCTCATCATTTACAGCTAGCAGCGGATGCATAACTTCTTATTCGACTAGATAGTACTCTGTTTTTCAGTGCAAAATAATTGTATTGCAAACAAAAAGTAACCCTCAAACCCTAATCATGTATATGCTGTATATATATAGCAAAGGCACATGGCAAATACGTACCTATCCGTCCATACTCATAATTATGTTCGGTTTATGTCTATACATAAATATTTCCCTTATAATGGTTTTCTGGCATGATCTCATGCAGATATTAGATTTGTTCATTCAAGAGATAAACCAGATCATGTGGAAGAAGACGAGTCAAAACAAATGTTAAATAACAGCATGTTTTATAGGTTTTATTTACGTTTTCCAGAGAGCTGGCAATAATTCATTCAAACTCACGTCATGAACACAGAAATTCTTTACATCTTGCATTCTTTCGGGAATAAATGCAATTATCTGAGAAAATCCTGAAATCCAAATTCCATAACACTATATTTCCACATTTAGTAAGCATAGCTCTAAAATCGTGAATCAAGAGTTGTAACTCTTTTCCTGTCGAGGTAGAGGCTCAAATGTACATTTGAGTCTTTGCAGAGAAAATGGAAGGGCACGATCATTAAGAATGTTTGTCAAAAGCCCAGATGATATCAGGTATCTACATAATAAGATAATAAGCTTTCCTAGAAATCCTTAACTGATCTCTTTCAAAAAAATTCTACAGTTACATTTTATAGTTAGAACTTCTGATGTCAATTTTCATAACATTCGGTTATATTGAAATCGTTTTATGATTTTTTGAGAATTTTTACTTTGAAAGAATGCTCTGGTCTGCAGCACTTCTCCAGCATCTCCTCAATACAGTTTTATCCAATCTTCAGTACGTTTCCAGTTACTCATTGAACTAACTTAGAGCGTGATCATCTCAGTTTTCAATATTTTAGTTCAAAAAGGTTTAATGAATTTAGAAATTTTGGAAATTTGGTATCTCTTATTTATACATTAGTAGGATCTCTTCAGTGAGTAAGTCCATTTGTCTGGTATCGGAGTGAGCCTATCCCATATGTGTATGATTTAGAGCAAAGTGGAGAAGATAGGGTAGTCTAATGGGACAGATATAAGTGAGAGAAAGGGTTAAATGTCAGTGGAGGAGCGTATCTCAGAGAGCAATAAGTAAATAGAAGGGTTGTTCACAAGTCCGTGTAGCCCTTGGAAGAGCATTAGTGTGAAGAGAGTGAGTTGGTTGGAGTGAGTGTGCAAGTAAGTAGACATTTGTCGGTGTCTTCTTTCAGTCTTTTTTCCCTTCTTTGTTTAACTATGTCTTTGGGTGTGTTTTCCTATTCCAGTTGACTCCTAGGCACGCGACCACATCGGCCCTTAAGTACTCTTCACTTACCCACATTCATTCATTCCCAGCACACACTCACTTTTAATATTTTTATCCTTGCCCACCCTCCTCTCTTTCTGCTGCGAACTCAGACCGATGCACTCGTGTTATTATTTACCTGTTCTGGATAAATTGCTTTTAATCTCATTATCGTTATCTTTGTAGTAAACCTACAGAAAACACAGTTGCTCTGCTGCTGCACGCTACTATAAATGACATCAATACTTACTTTTGGTTTTCACAACATAAGTGTAGCAAATGGACGGTAATGCCTAAATATGCCCATGACTCCCTGAAAATATTTTATGTGCACAAAACACAAAAATTTAGAACAGTTACACTTTCGTTGGAAATGCGAGTCGAAGGAAATAGGAATAGTGTGTAGGTATTTAAGTGAGAGATAATATGTTTCAAAATGCCAGGAGTGGAGATATTGCTCACATTGTGTAGAGAGAGTGCGAATGATAAGCGTGCGGGCTGTTGTGTAGTCTGTGGAGGAGTCTTTGGTCATATATTATCTGCTAAGTCGTCCGTGTTGTGGCAAGTTTTTTCCAGACAGGCATTCTTGAAGTTTCCAACTCTTGTTCTCGACTCTAATGACCTTTCAGCACACCCGAAATGGACAAATCTCTCAAACTTTGACTTCAATTACCTTCGAGAAAATTCCTCACTTTCCCTTTCCACCTTCCTTTCCTTCTCCCATATGGGATTTTAATGAGCCTGCTCTCCAAATTATCTGCCTGTTCCTTCACACCACAAACATTCATATGTTTACACCAACAGACATACCTGCGTCCCTTCACGCACTCGCCTCATACTTACTCTCTAAATACGCTCAAATTAGGAATTTCTTCCACATCCCTCACCATCCCGTCTCTCCACTAAATTCCTCCATTTTTATTATTCTTTGACTATCAATCCCGTTTTCATGATGTAAAATTATTTCGGAGAATTGGAATTTCTGTGATCTACATTATGAAAGCATTCTCAAATCTAATAATTTTCTTTTGAGAATAATGTGTTAGTTATCAGACAATGTAATAATAGTTTTGATTTTGAATTTTATAACAAGTATTATGCAGTTTTGTATGCAGAGACAAGGCGAGATTGAAAAACTTGAGTATATGGTAGAGTGTAAAATGAGTGGTGCAGTGCAGAATTAGGGATATTTATATTACAGACCAAATATACGGAGTAGTAGTAGGAAGTCAGATCCTCCCCAAGAATGAATTTGATGGCAGAATGAAAGATTGGGCAATTTTCCACGCACATGACTCGGTGCTATGCAAATTGTAACAAATAAAGACATTAGAGTGCATATTATTAGCCTATTTATATCCAGAGTATGTTTTGGAGTAGGTATGTGAGTGCAGAGACTTAGCTGGAATTGGTATCCTTGTGAGTTCCAATCCAATTACAAGATGACAGAACTACATGCTAGCAAATCGAGAGTGTCTCAGCAGTGTATCGACTGAGCAGGATGGTTTAGTTAGTTAGTTGTGAAGTATTAATACATAAATTACTTGGGCTGTTCTCCTCGCACTGTCACATGCGGCTAATATCCGATATCCACCTATGCGGGTAGAACGTTTTTATAGGAATATGGAAAGAGATCCTCGCTCAGAATGCAATCCACTCTGTCTCCCGATACTTTTCAAGGAGCATGTACACCAACGGAAAATGACACGACACAAGCCATTTACTGTAGTTGCCTTACACATGTGCTACCAACCGAAAGAATATCACAGAGTCTCATTGTAGCATTGCCGAAGGAATTATTATATTAAAATCAGTTTGAATAGCTCGAAAAATTGCACAGATGGGTGAGAACATAATTTACATAATGCGGAGTGATTATGAATGGTAAATTCCATTTAGGCGTCTAATAAAGATAGAAAGTTGTAACAAATGTGTTTTATTTTGTGTGAGTGTATGTAGGTTAGTTTTAGTTAAGTACAATTACATGCGATGAGGATAGAGAATTTATTACGCAATGTTAACGGAAGGAAGGTGGAAAAGAACTGAGAAAAGTGACTCACGTAAAAATCGAGTTTTTGTTTTTTGGTTTAGTTTTCTGTTCCGATGGTTGTTAAGCAGCTTGAGTAAGCATAAGTAGACTTTGTAATGAATGGGATAGGGAAGAATTCGCATAAATTTTCTTCTTTTCTTTCGACTGGAGTTGCATTGCAGTGTAATAATGGATGGATGTTCTTCTAACTAGCTCAGCCACCTTCATGAATGCATATACGAAACACATTTTAATTAAGTGAGCTGTTTCCGTAGATTCTTTTTCTGTTCCTTGCTTTTCTCGCTTCACATCACAGCCACAAACATACTGCACACACAACTATGTACTTCCACCACACACTTCTCATTACAACCAAAACCACGAAAATATTTCCCTCACCAACCAACAAACAACTGGATTAGCCACACTTAATCCTCTCGCATTTAGGTACCTACATCGTGTCAAACCCTAAACTACAATACTTTACGCTAGCTTCTCTTTTTCATTAAACTTGAATTGTGTTGCAGGATAATCTATTATACTTAATGCACATCTAATGCATATGTAGATGTACATCATTTTGAATTAATTCCCTGGTTTCAATTATATTTGTTGCATACCAACTCTGGCGTGGCGTGATCGACCATGTACCTACATAGACATTAGACATGTAATTTTATAATTATCTGTATTTATTGCCATTCAAGTACCTATTCATGTACACGTCTCAACATCACTAAAAATACAATGTGTACATTATTTATGCATTCTAAAACACAAAGGCTCATAGGATTTTTAAGCCAGTTATTTTTACAGCGTAGTTCGTACAGTGTGTAAGATCAATGTCGAAAAATTATGGGAACATCAGTTATTACAGACTATACAGTTTAATAAGCAACAAAAAACATTAACTTTTATTTTTCATGTACTTGGCAAGTTTTTTTATTCGATATGCAGAGTGCTTCACGTAATGTACGTAAATATATTTGGATACTATTAGGTAGAAGTGTGTTTGCTTTCAGACAAAACACGTAATAAACAAAGGAGAAAGAAGTATCATCTGCAGTCTTCATTAATATCATATTATCTTATCTTCTATCGTTAGTCAATTCCTTAGAAAGAGTCAGCTTTAAGATTACAAAACAATTTTGATATAAATATGTATGTAAGTAGAAAAACATTTTATAAAATTAGAATTTTGATTTCATCTAAATAGGGATCTTTCTAGACAAGTCAGAGAGTCCATCCATAATGAACCCATCCAGGCGAACCAATTATCGATGAGTTAAAGACCTGCGCTTCGTCCGCTGCTTTGGATGATGACTTCTACAAAATTATGAAAATTAGTCTCTGAGAATACTGGATTGAAAAAGATTATATTTTAATGAATCTTTACTTTCTTGGCCTGAGTTTGGCGGAGGGAGTGCTAGGTTTGTTTTTATTGGCAACGATTGCCGTATCGCTAGTATTGGAGGATAGAAAAGAGGCCTGTTTGGAGATGTCAACGGAACTTCGGATCTTGGTCACTTTGTGTTTGTGTATCTTGGCCCTGGCAGTCGTCCGCCCGCTCTCAGATGGTCCGGGGTGTTTGCTGAAATGCGACACGATGTCGTGTATCTCTTTGGGCTCGAGAATGCGGGAAGGGACGACGATGTCGTTGAAAGAGCTGAGTCCCATATTGCTGAAGCGGATGTACTTGAGGAAAGGCTCCAGCATTTGCCTCTTGTTTCTGCCTGTGGTTTTCAAAGCTCGACGCTTGCATTGGCTGGCTGCCCATCTGTCAGATACAATCGGAGATTTAGCAATGGCATTAGTTCCTCGCTTAGAATTAGATACGGGATTAATAAATAATAACTAATAAGCGCCAGCGCTATGCTCAAAACGGTAGCTGATATGTGGGCTGATAGTGCGATGTTCTACTGCGATAGCTATGGTGTCTGAGTCTGGTCTAGGTACCTAGGTGTTGAATACGGCAAAACAAGCTGTCATACTGTTAGCTCGTCCCAAAGGCGATAATAGCTAGGAAATACGATATGCCAGTCCAGTCTCAGTGTGCATGGTTGTGTCATATAAATGAATAACTCTGGCAATGTAAGTGAGGAGCTAATTAGTTGTTAAAAGGGAAATAATGAGTCAAGTGTTCTGGGAGATGGACGAGACGAAGGAGACGAAGCAGTAAAGCGGAGCGTAACGTGGAAGATTATTTTGTTGTTGCGGAGAGACTCACTTGACCATAAACTGGAACAATTCCACCTCCTCCATATTCAACTGATCTCTCTCGAGGATCCGAGTGAAAGTCGACTGGTCCAGCGACTCGATGTGGTACTCCAGCACAGCGCTCGTCTCCTCCTCCACCATCCTCCAGCACACGGGAATCATACACGTCAGACGAAATGTCGAGGTCGACACTTTCAAAGCTTCAAACACATTCGAAATCGTCACGGAGTTTTGGATGTGCATGATTATCTGATCCTGCAGAAACTTCACCGAGTACTTCTCTGTTAAGTTGTACACCTCCAGGGACATGGACAGATTCAAACAAATCGGGATTTCGTTGGTGTAGATAGCCTGCATTTAAAAATACAAATACTTTCAAATATTTACAGTAGATGTTAAACAGATGTTAGACAGATAAAGTGGTGGAACCATTATCATGGAATTTCGTCTGTGTAAATAGCCTGCATTTTGAATACATTCAAATTACAGATACTTTCAAATAATATGAGTAAATACCTTGATAAAAACCTCAAAAGATTCAGCAGAACATTCTGGCTCATGCACGACGAATTTTCCACCGTCCATTGAATCGGGGGATTTTGATTCGTAGAGCAGTTGCTGGAATGCTAAACTGGCGGAGGCTAAAATTGTTCGGTGAGCCTCCACTCTCTCCTCCAGTTTCCCCACCAAAAATATGACGTCAGTGAACTTCTGTTTTTCGAACAAATAACCTAAACCCAAAAACGACAAATCCCCGAAATTATAAAATTCTATTCTTCAAATTAAAACTGTTTTTCGATCAAATAACCTAAACCCAAAAACGACAAATCCCCGAAATTATAAAATTCTATTCTTAAATTAAAACTGTTTTTCGAACAAATAACTTAAACCCATAAACGACAAATCCCCGAGATTATAAAATTCTTTTCTTAAATTAAACTGTTTTCCGAACAAAAAACCTAAACCAAAAAGACGAATCAGGGAGATTATAAAATAAATAGCTATAAGAAACTAAAATTAAAAATCATGTCATGAGCATTTATTCTACTAGAGAGACGAAGTTGTTCCCCCGTAGATTTAACATTGATGCATGCAAGCAAGATTAAAGCAGCCACGCACGTTGTTAATTTAATGCAGAAACAAATGCTGTGTAGTAATGTTTGTAATTCGAGATGCCATTAGTGATGTAATGGCGCTTATTGCCTGTATTACTTAGGATATGTTGGGCTGTGAGTATAAATGTACGTTAATGAATGCAAATGTTTGGGAGAGAGATATAGAATAAGTACATGTAAAACTATGTCTGTATGTGCAAATATAGAAATGAACAAGCAGAGTGCAGTAAGAACAAACAAGGTAACATTCTCCTTTGTTAGTTCAACGTGTATTGGCAAAAATGTTTTATAGAGTCATCTAGGCATCTATTAAGTGAGCCTAGCCATGAGCTTAAACATCGAGTGAGTGTAATGTTGTGTAGAATCAAAGCAGAGAGTAGGTAGGCAAGATTTCCGAGCTGACTAGTGCTGAGTGCAGATGTAAAAAATCTCATCTCTTCTCGCTCAGAAACGACTTTAGCCAAAGTGAGCAAACTTGAATGCATGGGATGGAGCCAGAGCCAGAGCTGAGCACCAGCCCACTACACTTTTTCTTTGGCACTGATTGGTGAATTGTGCTCGTGTACAATGGTACAATGGGACTCAGACTCTCACTCACTACTCACTCACTCACAAATCTGACATGACACTGACAAAACACAATTTTACATATCCACAGACATTGCAATATCCCTGTTTTGCACATTGGATGCCTAAATAGCCATTGGCCAGCACTCTGTGCATGATCCTCGTATTAGTCAAGTACCTACCTAATAAATGGAAAGCAATAATAATTCAACGATGCGATTTGGTCTGACTCGATGATAATCGCGTAGTATTGCCGAAAGGCTGCGATTTGGGAACAACTTTTTTCGAGTACAGAACAGCTAGACCTTGTGGGATTCGCATTCAGCCATTTCGATTTGGATCGAATGCCTATTAGCGATGTAGCAGCTCTATCCATTATTAGTGTACCTAAGTCGCAACTCTCAACAGTCATTTGAGGAGGTACGTAAGATCCTACCTAACACTCTCCGACCATCGCATCAGTACTTCAGTGTGCAGAGAGACGTACTTTACTATATTATGTATGTGGTACAGTTATAGGAGTCAGAGTGGGTGCACCCGTCGAAAAAACAGTTTGCAATGTTAATTAATGTGGATGAGCAAGAAAAACTGACTAATGAATCCATTAAAATATTTCTCGAACCAACGAAAGATCATTTATCCATCTTTCATTTCTTCCTTCCTTTCAGAATGGGAATCAGGTCAATTTTTCTCTGCTCTCCTCCAGTTAATGGGGTTCATAATGTCATTTAGACAGTCAACATTCGACTATCTTCTTTTCCCTACCCATGCCATGTTGTTATGTTCGTTCTATTTCTGATTCCCGTAATCTCAATTGTTTATTTTATTTGCATTGATACAGATATAGCTAGCACCTCGATCATGATAAGAAATATATGTAGCTGGGAAATACACTCACGAAAACAGAATTGCCTACACTGTATGTGTGCCACTGAAGAACTATATACTTGATGTACATTTGATGTTGTTATTTGTTATAAAGTGGAAGGAGACCACTAGCCATTTCAGATTAGTTATAGAATGTTTGTTTAGCCAATAAAAACTAACTGGGGGAAAATATTTTTATGAGGAAAACAAACACTAATACACAGAGAACATCTTAGCGAAAGATTAGAAATGTAACAAACCAAGGCGTTGTTTGAGCAAAGGCTGAGCCACAAAATTCCCATCGTCCAATAAACAAGTTGATGATGAAGAACACTCGTTTTTTCTATTTTTCTTGTTTGTTCGCGAATGGTGATGGCGATGACGATGCGAGAGAGACTCCTCGCCAGGATTTTGATGACGTCCGTGAGGATGATCTCCAGAGGACTCTAATCGCTCATGCTCGCTCGACGTCATCGTCAGGGGGGAAGGACCGGTCTCTTTAGTCACAGACGACAATGAAGACGATGACTTTCTGTCTCCGATTCTTTTGTTGCTCATCTTTTCGTAATCTTTTGACAACGACTATTAAGTACTGACTATGATGATTGCAGTCAAATTAATATCCTGAGTAATTGGATGCTAGACTGAGGAATTTATTTTTTCAAAAAAAGGTTCTCTTATAAACTACGGGTAATAAAAGTCGTGTTCGGGGATGTTTCAATGTTAATATGTTCCTTTACGAATAAAAGTAGGTTAGATAGATTACAAACTGAAATCGGAAATGCTAATGCAAACGATTTTTAAACTAAAATAATTTTACGAGGAATCAACGTTTTTGGCGAACTAAATGTTGTCATGGGATATTTCAGATCTTCCGATTGTCACGATACACGAAATGCTATTTGGGAGAGAAATGCCATTTCGTATGATGCACACTGCACAGTCAAGCACATCAACCGTTATCTATCATTTACAATGATATGCCTTCGGGCCCGATGCCTTCTGCGTCTGCAATATTTTAAATGAAGCAAAATATTATTATTTATTTATATATGGAACAGATTCGACATTAGATTGAACAATCTTACTTTGCACTTATGAATACTTACAATGTGCTAACTATATTTCTCTCTTCCACATCAGCCAGGAAATGAAAGACGCCTTTTTGGGAATCAGTTGCTCGTACAGATTCCGCTTGTTTCGGCGAGCGTTTCATGGTGTTGAATTCGATTTCTGGTTTATTTCCAAGAGTGGCATTCACATAAATAAGAATCCTAGCAATTTCGTCAACACTGAGAATGTTCGTCGGTACAACTTTTTCAACGAAGCTAGATGGATTCATCGTCGTGAACCGAATCAGTTTCAATGCTTTTCCCCCGACGAGATGTTTGTTGTCAAGAGTAGCTTCTAAATTCTTCTGGCAACACTCGTACTCGGTCCACCTGATAAGTCAATTGTTCGTTAAGTCTGAGTGAAGAGTCGGATTGAAAGTCATTAGTCATTAGAGATATATTTAATTACCGTAAGACGATCTCGAATAAATCCGTCTCTACTATTTTCAGACGATCGTTTTTCAAGATGATCAGCAGCATATCCAATTCCAGTCGTTCCAAATGAAAATTTAAGACTTGTTTCGGATGCTCTTCGATAAACTCCCAGCAGTCTGCCTCTAATGCTGACAAATCGTACATCTTGGTGCACTCTAAAATATCAAACACATTTTCATACGTGATATTCGAGCTCATGTGGATGAGACAAGCATCTTCTAATCCCTTCACAGCGTATTTCCTTGCTACGTAGAGGATCTCGGGAGCGATTTCCGTCCGCAGCCCCGACGCTTCGCTCTTGTAGGCAAACTAAGTATCAGACAGAGAAAGCACGTAATTAGAATTCATGATAGTGTCTCGGCCTTATCTCCAACTTTATCCGTGTTCATCATATTGCAACACAATTCTAACTGTGTCTGCAGTTAATTTTAAAACTAATGCTGCTTCTTAAGAGTCTCTGCAGGCCAGAAAAAAGACAAAATGCCCGAAGCATTTCCACACAATTATATTGATTGTTTTAATGACTCTTTTCAATTTCGAGTTAAGATGTATTAATAGAGGCTCTGCACACACTGCAGGCAGCGGTGGCCATTACTCACGTACTTATTTAAACACGTCTCTATTTACGTATGGATGTAATATGTATATTTATTGCTTGTAATTGTGATTGGGAGTAAAGTGTAAAGTAAGTTGAGTCTGCCACTAAAATCTGATGGCAACACTCGGGTGCCCTGCTATAAGGCTCTACTACTGCTATTCAGATAAGTTTATTATAAGGGTAGCTGCTACTGAAACGTGGATGGAATAAATGTACCTATAAATGATTTAAGTTTCTCTTTCTGTCATGTAAAATTGTGTAGTAGGGTGAAGGAAACATTGCCCAGCACAAAAAAACGCAGTAAAAAGTTGAACGTTTCAAGTGAAAGACTTCAATAAGGGCAAATGTACCTAAAACTATAACTTGGTCAAATATTCTTATAAGGTGACCCTATAGCAGTCACTACTCCTTGGCTAAATTGCATAAGAGCCTTTAGCTTTGATATAGTTCCATTTACGGTACTTACTCACTGCACACTCATAAACCAAAATTAATGCTACACTTTATTTACATTTCTCAAATGCTTCAGGGCAGAAATAGTAGCTCTTAGGAGTATGTAAGATGAAGAACAGTAAGTAGAAAATGCCTCGGCGAATTGGAAAGAAAATGGAAAATCTCTAATAAATTCAAAGTACTTGAAGTAGAGCCTGGAAGGCGTCAGGAAGACAATCGGGCATTTCTATTACATTCAGGCTGTCCATGGCGCTGAAGAACATCGACGCAAATACTGGGCTTGCTGTGGCCAAAATGAGTTTGTGCGCTGCGAATTTCTCCGGAATCTCTCCCACCATAAATGTCACATCTGTGTACAGGTTCTTGTCCAGTAGAAAACCTTTCCAATTAAAGACAGAAAATATAATACTTGGGTAGATGATCGGAGGGATTAAATTATTTGTTTCCAACTCACCCACCCGTTTTTCTAACGGAAGTTTGTAATTGATTTTAACTTCGTTCACAAAGAGAGCCGTGGTGGAAGTCTCGATACTTCTGTGTCCTGAAACCGCAGGAAGATTTGCAGCATCACTGTCTGGATCTGACCGAGCCATCGTCAGCAGGTCTTCTAAATCCATATTAGAGGGAGGATTCGAGGTGTCATTCTCGTCGTTGAAGATCATTTCCTCCAGACTACCCTTTTATGTTTACTACTTATTGATTTAGCGATGACCAATGATTAAGATTTAGAAGAGGAGGAAAAGGCTTAGAGAAATGTCAAATTCATTTTTTGTGTGCGATTTGGATTTAGATGCAGCGAATTGTTCCAAATTCAACAGATAATATGACAGAATCGGGTTTTTATGTCGGTTGTTAGAAAATTGTAGCCTTGTCGCTTTGGAAATGGCTTCTCCATTATTACTCTACTTTGCTCTATTCTGGTTATTTTGTAAATGTCAGTTCCGAACATCTTCACTTACAGACACATCAAGATGTTCAAGATCAAAAGATCTTGGACTTTGATGTATTACATCAAAGTATCTGATGTGATGTACGGTATAATATTTATTAGCATATTAAGCAAAGGATAAACCACGGATAAACATGTAACTACATGTAGCTATATCAAGAACCTTGTGAATTATTTCTCTGTAAGTATCTGATGTGATGTACGGTATAATATTTATTAGCATATTAAGCAAAGGATAAACCACGGATAAACATGTAACTACATGTAGCTATATCAAGAACCTTCTGAATTATTTCTCTGTAGATAGAATATCTGTAGATAAAATAGAGAAAATGTTAAGATCTACTATATGGGAAGCGTAAAGCAGATATACGAAGATATAGAACTACAAACTAATTATGCTGTCTTAAAATGTAATGCGTCCCATTAAGAGTATCTGACTTATCGTAGAGATAGAGGTTTGCAAGCCGAGCCCATCCATCAAGTGACCATTTCATGCCATATCATCGTGTATTAATATAATCTTAATAATTAGTAAACCTAAGTTATGTGTTTCTGTTGCAGAGCTGAGTCTGAGTCTGACTGAGATAGAGCTGAAATAGAAGCGTGACAGTCGACGAGGAAAACAATAAATAATTAAGAGTGCTGACCAACATAAGTCAAGTGCCCAAGCGTATCAGCGAGCAGCTAATGTACTCATCAACTTCCCATTACGACGTGATAGAAGATCCAGTCGGACACGCTAATCAGCTGGGACACAATTATCAACCACAGCGCAGTTCTGGGTCAATGAGCGGCGGTGGCAGCAGCCTCGGCCTTAGTCTGAACAACCCGTCCTTCAACAACATCCTCATCAAGAGCGAAGGTGCCGCGATGAACTCCCGAGCCTTCTCCTTCTCCCACCACCACCCGCACTCCCACCTCCACCAATCATCCGACATCTCCATCAGCAGCAGCTCGGGAAACGGCGGGGGCGGAAACAACGCCAACACCAACCACCACAACAACGAGCTCTGGTCCACGTCCTCCGCCTCCTCCGCCCTCCAGAACCCGCACCACCCGCACCACCACCACCACTTCGGCTCCTCCTCCTCCCCCATCTCCTCCGCCACCACGATGACCACCAGTCCCGCCAACAGCACCAACAGCACTGGCTCTGCGGGCTCTGCGGCCTCGGGCTCCGGCGGGGGAGGCGGCGGCGGGGGCAGCGGCGGGGGAACGGGCAACTCCGGATGCTACTCGCCATCCTACCTCTACCCCTACGCGGGCGCCATGTGGAGACATCATTATGATGCCACTCTCTCCAGAACTCATCATTACGGTAATTTAAACAAATTCACCAGTAAAAATGAAGTAGTTTATGTAAATGTGGTTATTTGCTGGGTTTTTTGTATTTGTGTAATGTCAGATAAGTAGATGGGACAGAGGGAGGGAAGGGTTTGGGTCGTGAATGCAGAGTGTTTGTAAGAATCCAAGTTGGGGTTATCACGATAATATGTATACGCAGAAGAGACAGACGAAGACAGATAAAGACATAGAACACGAGACTGAGAAAACATTCCATTTTCATTTCCAGGCGACACTTAACGCAGCCCACGATCAGATCACTCAGAATTCCATTCCTCAGCTATGCACTCACTCCTATATATCCGAAAAAAATACTCAGCCGTCTCTTCCACTACATCCAGACTCAACCTGTGACTCACTGATACTTTTTTACTGATTTATATTTCACAGGAAAACTAGCAAGGTTGAAAGCATATGTATACAGTATATCTGGGATTCTCCTAGGAATTGTCATTTCCTTAAATGATGTCCAGTTCATTGGTGTCAGTAATGATATAGGATGAGATATCTCCTGAATTTGTGGGCAAACATGTTCCATATTTGGAAACATTTAACGTGATTTAACTAAAGATTATCTCAATCGCAATGCAAACTCATAATTACCGATTAATCTTTAGTGTGTGTTGAATATTAATAGCTGCGATACATACGAACACTAACAGTGGAGTTAATGACGTGACTATTTGGATGGAAGATAATGAAATAATACAATTTAGGTACTACAAACAATCTAAGCACTACAAGATCAGTGGCCAGTAATTACACCTTTGATTTGCACAGCAATTATTCTTGGTTTAATACCGAACTAACCTTGAGTTGGATGTAACTATCTGTATTTAATATAAGTTAGCATTTTAGTAACATGATCAAAATAGATAAATAGGTTGATAGCTTTCAAGCTTCTGAGTGTGGCTGGTGTTTACATATAGAGTTGCATGTAAGTGTGTATTAAAAGGGCAGAGATAGCGAAATGGGGAAATGTGATTAAGTGATGCGTTTGGTTTGTCTGTCTTCTGGTTGTCTTATCTCCAACCTCCTCCGAAAGATAGTGCATGGCAAGAGCGGAGTTCCCGACACAAGCCAGGGAAACAGACTGCTTCTGGTAATGGCCTTTTGTGGAGCAATAAGTCGAGGGAGAAGACAAGATAGGCTCCCCGCAAAGAATTCCATTTGTCATTCTCTCCTAATGGACAAAAAACCGAGTTGCCCGGATTTCCATTCCCGGTTCGTTACTCATGACTGCTTTTTGTACTATTTCAGAAATGGGTTCTGGATTTTGCGCCACGCCCAATTTCCCAGCCACCACCCTCAATCATCATCCTCATCATCAGATAGCGGCTGCGGCCGCCGCCCACGCAGCTCATCACCCCGCGTCCCTCCACCACAATGGCGGCATCCCGAATTCGGGCGGAGGGGTCCACGGCCACTCGCATGGACATTCGGCAATGTCCATGTCGATGGGGAATCTCGCCGGATCCGGTGCTAGTCCAGCTGTCGCTTTAACCGCCGCCGCCGTCTTGGACACTACCTGCTTTCTCGGACCGGGCTGGACGCCCGCAGGACTCAACGAGGCTCGCGAGTGCGTCAACTGTGGAGCAGGTAAACTTTAAATCCGTTCTTCTGCAGACGGGAGGAGTTCGGGGAGAATTGTTAGGATAAAAGTCACCGGTCTACTCAAAAGTAATTTAGCGAATGATTTCTTGATGATATTGGTTGTCTAGTGTCGACTCCCCTTTGGCGACGAGATGGAACCGGGCACTATCTCTGTAATGCTTGTGGTCTCTATCATAAAATGAATGGAATGAATCGACCGCTTATCAAACCCTCCCGAAGAATGGTAACTTTTTATTCCATCTATCAAACCTTTTATAATACTAGGCAAATAAAATATTACAAATAAGGCCAGAAAAATTCAGTTCTTCTGACAATTAGGAAAAAATCATATTGTCTCTAAGAAATCAAGTTAACTTGTCTACGGATGCAGTGAGTTACATTTATTTAGCATTTCGTGATCACTTTTACTTTCCCAACAAAGCAACGATCCTTTTTCACCAGAGAAAAAATCATATTGTCTCTAAGAAATCAAGTTAACTTGTCTACGGATGCAGTGAGTTACATTTATTTAGCATTTCGTGATCATCCTTTTTCACCAGTGCAGTAACGCTACATACTACTTATAATAGCAGTTTTCTGGAAAACTCGCATTTGCAATTAATAATTTTGGAGATTGTAAGGTGCAACATAAAATCTAGGATAGACTACAGTGTAGATGATATTTGTATCTCCATGCATTATTTAGAATTCAGTAATGCTGTATGTCAAGTGAGGTAAACATTAGCAGCCAAAGATTTAAGTGATCTTGATAGAATGACATTAAAAAGAGTTGAGACAGTTTTTTCACGAGTTTTTTCCGTAAGTATGATGAGGAAGACTGCGAGCGAGTATCGAGTGATTGTGGAGTAGCGTGGACAATGTGGAGTCACAGTCAGTCGGAGACGGAGACGCAAGCAATGCAATGCATTGAAATAAATAAGATAATGCAAAGACTCTGGCGCTTGCTTGGGTGAATTGAGAAGATTCCGTCTCTCTCTCTGATTGTACATTGGGCAGAGACTCTTATTTGTACTTCCCTACTTTAAGTGACTCTGTACACCAGAGAAACACTTGCGCATATCTGAATAGTTTCTCTTAATTGTCGTGTAGTGCAGGTATGCAAGCACATGTGTCGTAGGCCAACCATCAATCAGACTACATACCGATCCAATTTAAAGAGTTTTTTAATTTACTTTTTATGAAGTATTGATTAAAATCTAGATAATTCTGTAACCAATTAAGTAACTAAAAATTCCCCTTGTTATTTGACATGTATGTACTTATCCAAATAGTATTTCGTAAAGACTGATTATATCAGTGCTTTGTCTAATTCTTCCATAAAGAAATAAAAGTACAGCAAATAATGTCAAGTTGAATGAGCAGGCTATATGGCTTGACTGATATTGAATTGGTAACTCCGTGGTCTACGACATTTGCAGTCTGTACATTATTAGGCATTCGGAAATGCTTCTCGGTGGAGTCTTCGGAAGTATTAAAAAGATAGGCATATAAGATGTTTATTATGTAAGGCATTGATATATTGATGTGCATGTGCCTGTGGTGATATTGTTGAATAATGTGTTAGGCGACGTCTCGACGACTGGGTCTCTGTTGTACAAACTGCATGACGAACACCACTACGCTGTGGCGGCGGAATAATGAGGGCGAACCGGTTTGTAACGCGTGTGGCTTATACTTCAAACTGCATGGAGTGAACCGACCGTTGGCGATGCGGAAGGACGGGATCCAGACGAGGAAGCGGAAACCCAAGTCCAAGATCTCCGGCTCCTCTCTTGCCGCCAAAGCCCTCCTCCCGCCCTCCAACAACAACTCCAACGGTGCCCCTCCGAATTCCAACCTCAACTCCAACTCCAGCAACAGCAACAACGGCAACCTCTCTGCCAACAACGGAGCCACCGCCAACTCCGCCCTCCCACACCATCACAACAGTCACCACAGCCACAACAACAACCACAACAGCCACCACCACCACCACAACTCCCAGCTTCACCACCAAACCAACGGACCCTCCTAGATATCGTGCATGGACACCGTATCCTCGAAATACTCCCTCCCTCCTCTTCTCTTACAAATTATGGTCATCCTCTCATTTATACCAGGGCTAGGCAATTAGTCTAATTACAAGTTAATCCATACATCCGAATGCCAATCACAGTAAGTCAAATCACCTCATCCACTCAATTCACTTAAATCCACGAGTAACTCTTTTATAGGATGTATGTCCATGACTGGATTTAAGTGAGTCGGGGAAACTATTTGAGGATATTTCGGCTCTAAGGTCTCGATTAACATTTAATAGCCAAAACCGAATCAAACGAAAACTAACCCATCTTAATCCGATGCTTAACTATAGCCTAGCGTATAATGTCTATCTTCCTTGGTACCTTACAAGTGCATACCTAATAAATGCGAGGGATGGGGTCGGCACTTAAAAAGCTAATAACTCGTTAGGTAAAAGAGAGAGAGGAGCTAACCAAGTCAATTGAAGCCAGTTAAGTTGTAAAATTTAAACATTATATTTACTACCAAACCAATAGTAAATGACTTTTTTACGGTCCCAGTAAGTACAGTACAAGTAGCCACTACAACATACCTAATAATAATATCTATAACTGTCAACCGGACTCCCTCCTACTACAGCTGTGCATGTCCCGTCATATGCATTATACATGCGTCCAGCAATAAACATAACCTACCTACACTGTAAAGGACTTAGATCTACTGCTACTCCTTCCCAAAGAATATACATTTATAATCAGTACTTCCCATGCCTCGTATATTATATATCTGACCAACAACGAACCTGCTATACAACGTTTCTGGTATGTGAAGTCTCAGATTCCTTTCAGAGCCCACTCAAAGGATATGGTGGTTCTTGTGGTACATAATAACTCATTAGCAGTCAGTCTACACTTTATTGCAGCCTTAAAAAAGAGCTGGCATTAGTACATTATTGTAATCTTCATTATTATTACCCCTGGATGACTGCCAGCTTTTATTGACAGGTGAATCTGAAGAAGACCATGGATTGGTTTTTACGAGCTTATTATTGGTAAAAGTAAAATATAGACGTAAAGTTGAGAATGAGTACGGACTTGATTGAAGTAGACTCGAATGAAGGAGCAAAGGAATTAAATCCAGCCCAGTCGAATGAATTTTAATAAACACCTTTAAGATGGCTGGGTTATGTAAGGTTTAGTAATTATGCTGGGGTTACACGTATGCCTATTAGGTAGATATTAGAACTTGAAGAATATGGTAGGGTGTATCCATGTGTAATAAACACGCGTACAATTTTTAGAAGTGCAATAAAAGGCAGACGAGACAGTGTGCTGGAGACAGAATAGCAAAGGAGTCGAGCGAATAGGAGGAACCAGTCAGACTGTACAAGACACGAGAACAGGCCATAATATCCATTACTCTAACCATGGGTAGGGAAACGACTATTCTGCATGGAAATACACACACAACGGCAGAAATACGATCGTCTAATTTTTCATTATTCGATTTTTGTAGGTCCATTTCATTTTATGATGTTGATTGAATAAGGGGAAAAGTGGATAGTCCAAAAAGGGAAATAATAATTGATAATAATGATAATTACACGATTACACAACCACAACTGCAACTAGATTTTTCTATATACTTATGTGCTTCTCAAAGGAATCGTAATTGCAGGGTATGTAGTACTTTCAACTTCAACTAAGTAGGTACCTACATGTTGTAGGCAAGTTGTAGGTAATTGCAGTGCAGTGGTATATATTAAAGTATTAATGAAATGAGTGGAATCCATAAACATATTTGGCCGACAAATATCCATCTGTATGTGTGACCATTAGAGATCATTTTTATCATTTGGGCATCACCAAGTAGGCGAAGAAGTAAAAAGCATTTCCCAATTAAACTAAACATAATTCCTGGAACAATAATAATAATGGCGATAACATTGGAGCGAGAAGTGCTATAAGTACGTATGCCCCAATTTGCGTTGCTTATCAAATCCATTCATTGCAGATTGTAGTGTAGACGGCAAAGTATGCACTACAGAACGGACAGGTTACTAGGAACATAAAATTACATATAATTTGATGTAACTACTTATATGCATAGGTATACAGAGCATTAGTGCTGAGGAGACGCATTGTTGGCTGCTTCACGAGTTCAATTAGGGTTAAATAAGGACTATTAGTTTATGGTGGAGCAGAACAAGTCTACAGAAATCTACACAATCCATATACTTTATTTAGGGTATTTTATTCTATTTTGAATATACATAGGGAATCCCTAAGTATTTTCATATCCAAAATTCTTGTGTGCAATGGGCTTAGTTCTCACTCTCACCATCCACACTCTTTCTTTTGCTCAGAGGCGGAAACCTGGCGGAAATATTGTTTGAGAGGGCAAATTCTTATGGTATTCAATTCCAGTTCATAATTAGTAGGCGCACTGGGATTTATGTGATGTAGTAGGCAACGATCATCATTATTAACACTTCATATTGCTTATTACATCCTTTTCACACCATAAGAGTTGTATTTGCCTCCATACCTACCGCTGCTACTGTAACAATTAAACCAGAAAAGACCAGTTGAGCGCACTCAACTCAGACCGCATACACTTAGCGTTGGCACTCACCTCTCGTCAATTCCTCTGTTCGGCTAGACCTCCTACACACTATACTACATACTCCAAGTACTTTGAATAAAATGTGTCGGTGGCCGACAGATTCTCCGTATTCCTTGTGCAGAGCTTTCCTTTGTTTTTAATTAGAGCTCTCGAATACTTAATTTTAAAACTTTAAAAAATTGTTTTAATTTAAATTTAAATTTTAAAAGCCAGAAAAAATTTGATCCCAACTTGGGCTACAAAATTTGAAAGAAAATTTATTTACATAGGAGTTACACGGAGAAAGCAAATTACATAGAGTACCCAAGAATAAGTAATCTAGAGATAGGGCAGGGCCCTTACACATGTATTTACATCAGTCATGTCTCCAAAGACAGACCTCGCACACCATAACAAGAATAACCATAAAGCAAAGCTCCGCAAGTTCTCATGATACAAATCTCCTCCATCGTTACATCTCACAGCCATCAATCAGGTGTACATTTTCTAGATTGTATCTGTTTTTACATACGCATAGATAACGCAGTTCAATTAGGCAGTTACTACCCTTACTATTACATCTACTTATCTTCATTGGAGTCCTAAGCACTGCATGGACATACACTGGACCATTAGGGATGTTCTATTACACTTATACACTAATAATTCGAAAACGGTCTTCGTTAATAGCAAAAGTATGCTTAGACTTATAATGCATGTATTTAAAATAGAAATGTCAGACCCATCAGAATTATAGGACATAGCAGGCTTTGTTAAGAGCATGCAGTTATATACTGTATTTGTGACTGCTGTTATTTAACTCATGCAAGTCATATAGTATTACAGTCTTTGATGCTGGCAAAATTGTTATTACAAAACAATAACATAGTATTGCGACAAAGTTATTATGTACCACTTGATACCGGGAATGTTCTGACACCTTAAATCTCACAAGGCATAATGTTGATAGCTTGGGAACTTTAGAACAGTTGTTGATGTATTTTTCCTGATCTGTTTTAACTATGAAAACCATATAAATTAGCATTTTACAAATTATTTTCTGTCCCTCTTTCACTTAGAGACAAACATTTCTTAATAGCATGGCCGTAGCTGTTTAAAAGTTACGACAAACTAACTGAATTTACTAAACCAATTCCTAATTCCTACAGGACTAAATCAAACTTAATTGCGGCCGATACACAAACAGCAAATTACATCTATGAATTTCAAATTAAAATTTGTGTTAATGTTAGCTACGTATAGAATAATGTCCTTAGAGCGTTTTAGACAGAGAGTAGAATAGTTTATTGCCAGAAAGCGAGACAAATAATTATTGTACATGCACTACTGTACATTGTTGCCTGTACCTATCCGCTAATAAATTCTCTATATGAGTAGAGCAGAGTAGGGAGTAGGGAAACAATTAAATTTGACTGATTGTGATGTTGATTATATTTATGTGTACACTAGAATGTTTTCTTTAATTTATGGCTAATCCCATTTTAATTGTTTCTCACGTTCGTGGTAGACAGAGGAGAATGAATGAGTGGGATGTGAAAAATAGTGTTGCTAAAACTGAATGTGTCTGCAAACTTAAAGTTAAATACATAAAAATGAGCGTTTTATATTTACCTACGTGGACTAGATGAACTTGGATATAGAATTATAATTTATGATGTTTAATTGGTAAACTTAATACATCGTGTAGTAGGCTAATATGTCCACAATGTCCAGGTATAAGAGGCTCTATAGATTATGTTGACGTACAGATAATTGTTTGTGCCTACAAGAAAATCTTTTTATACTAAAATGCGTGTGTAGTGCTGTGTAGTAGGCTGAGTTGTGTACTTAGGCACTACTGTAGTCCTTATCTTGGAAAAATCAAAGTCGAGACAAGCGAGGGGTTGTTTATAGAGTCTACCTGAATCGGAGTCAGAGCTGAGAATAGTAGCCTATATTATAATATATTTAGTGTTTGTTACACGAAACTCCGTGTAAACTGGGGCTACAGAAAATGTGGTAGTACTAACGCTACTTGAGTACTACTAACTAATCCATAGCATAGTAATGTCTTTAATCTGAAATAAAAGATCTTCTCATGTAAGTAGAATATAAGTAAAGAAAACCTGTTATACGTAAGTAATGCAATGTACAAAGTCTGATCTGATCTGATCTGAGTCGATCCAATACTATACCACATTAAGATATAATATATATACCCACTTGCAGCTACTTCTCAATCATCATCATTGAATAATTTCAAATCAATTCAAGTGCAATAATTAAATCGAGATAGTCGCCAGTCTCAACAGTTAAAGTAAATGTAGTCGGTGAACTCCTAAAGAGAGCTACAGTTAATGTATTCAAAGGAAATATCTCATTGTAAATTACCTTAGAAATAAATACTTTGTGTCCACACTCCTTGGTCCACACACATTTGCTACATTAACTACCTAAGTAATTGCTAAGTGTATTAAATATATGCCTACAGGGAAGATAATGTGCAATACTTGAACTTAATTAGCCACAGATAATTATCTGTGCATACAACCAGTTGCTTCATTTAGTATGGCAAGTGCATATAGCAAACTATAATTAAATCTGATTGCCAGTAAATTATATATTGCACAAACACACAAAATAATATACATAACCGCTAATTGATTTCCTTGTACGTACTAGTAATTAGTAGCAGTATCAACTGTCAATTAGTGTAATTAGCCATCAACACTGAAGAATTGTAGCAATAGCTTTTATTGGAAAAGTCCATAAAAAACCGGTCAAAACGCTATGAAATCCCTAATGGGTAGGATTGTAATAATATAATCACTTACCTGTTATAGTTATATCTGTAAATACTTAATTAACATAATATAAGGTTGATGTAATTTAAGTACAGTATAAGTACTTAGCATAACTAATGTGAGTTTACTATTTTGTTTTGTAATGAGGATTCTATATATAAATGTAAGCATGATGCTAATTGTTAGAGGAGATAAGTAGCTGTCTGCCTTGGCTTTGATAATAATTGTGTATACTAGAGCTAAGAAAACTCGGGAGTTAATGATAGATAAAGTAGGTAGTTGCGTATAATGTCATTGAGAGTATACATAAGAAATGTGCATAGTTTGCTAAAAGTATACCAATGAGTGTAGCATAAAAAGAGCATTCTAGTAATTAGTATAGCGATGAGTTTTAGCCGTATATACAGTGATTGTTTATACTATTTGTGAAGTATACTGTCTAGGATTTATGAAATAAATGTACTAAATAGTAATAATAAGTTGATTCGTACCGCGCGTATGCCTATATACCTCTACCTTCAATAAAAGGTAGCATACTATTTAAGATCTAAAACGACAAGTTAATTGTCGTAATAACCATAACTGCCTTAGAGTCTTGTAAATGTCAATAATTTATTAGCTATCTACTGTGTTGTGCTGTTATGTTATTCTGTAATAAATGAACTCGTACTGCCTGCTCACTGCACTCACTAGGATAACATTTTACATGATTTTACTGATGTATGAGGTAGTCCAATTAAATGTAATCTATGCTAATCTAATATGAATAGTGGATGTACATAATATATGTAGTACTACTATAATATGATGTATAGTAAATTAACATTGAATTCAGAAAACACGTCATATATACTTGCACTGCATGTGCCGTTTCATTATTATTACAAATGAACATAAATTTATTTGTAGTCACAACGAATTTCCTTTGGACGAGCCAGCACAATTTAATTTATTAAAAGCAGCTCGTTTGCATTTTATTACCGGAATACCATACCATGGATTTGATGCATGCAGAACTACAGAAGACTGGCATAGAGCGAATAAACATACTAAATTACCTACTTAGCATAAGCCATTATTGATAAACAAAGCAAATAAATTGTTTTTGTTGGAAACTGGACTGGATTGCAAAGAAATAAGGCATACTACATATTATGGAAGAATGAGAGATTAAAGACAGTCAGTGGCATGTAATGCACAACTCATTGAGTTCCCTCCTGTAAGAAAAGAATAACATCAAAGTGTTTACACGAGCTATACAGAGAGGAAACAATCTTTATTTCCATTCCTACGAAAGCCATTAACGAAAATCATTTCTTCTCATGAAAGGGTTTCACGGGAATCAGCCATAAGCTAATTTCGCAGAGAAATTCGCGTTGTTCGTCTTATCTAATTTGATAATGTTTCGAGATAAATGCATTAAAACATCCTTGAGTAAAAATACAGTTTGCTTCTCTCTCTTCCATATACTCTCCTCTCACTGCTATAACTAATTTATATATTTTGTGATGCATTTTATGGTAGCTTGCTTTACAATTAATTATTGCACTAAACAACTACGATATATGCTTCCAATTCCAAGCTACTTTTATTGTAATTCTGTTAACGAGTCAGCGGATAACAGCTTAACTAGCATTATTGCTTAACAATCAAGAGATATAAATGACGATGTAAAGTTTATAGTATTTATTATGTCCTGTCCATCTCAAATTGTCATGCATGATTTCATAATTTGTATTTTATGTGACGAGTGCAGAGATGATAAATGGCGCGAAAGATGTTTACATTTTGTTCAGATACATCGATAGACGCGGCAAAACTCAATAGTTGTGACAAGGAAAAATCCATCTTTAATTATTATTGTGTCGCATTTGTAAACAAAATTATTATAATTACAAATGTTGCTGCTGCTCCCAACAGTGAACACTTAGCAGTGTTAGCAGTTGTTTGTGAATCCTTCACTTATCAAGTTTTTCTACCCCCTCAGGTACGTTTTGGCCAAGTAAGTTTAACCTAAACTACCAATAATTAGTATAATAAGTAGACGAAGTCAACTTTTTACGTTAAATAAAGTATGTATTTTGAATATTTTGGTTTAGCAATGGGGACTGTCAGGAACATATTCAATCCTTTCGAATATTACAAATATTTAACAGAAAGGAGTAATATGGATTCTCTGACTCTGACTGGAGAAACATGGATTGGTGGTGATTATGTAAGTTCAGTTTTAATTTGTGAATTGTCCCCTGTAAGTATGCTTTGCCAGTTTTTATATGACTATTACATTAATTATTATCGTGGTTGTAAATTTACTTGCAGATTTTTGTTACCTTCGTTGTAATAATTATAATAGTAATTGGTGCTGCTGTATTCATATCACGTCTCTATCGCCAAAGAAGTAAGTTTTAATATTATAATGCACTGTATATACACTATAGATACTTGTGTTGATGCATTAAATATATTAATTTGCCAGAAGTTTCTTAACCTAGATATTCATTATTTGTGTACTTATTATTTTTTATGTTAAGATGAAGCTCGTGAAGCCGCTGCTGGGCAGGTTAAACCTCGATTTCGGAAGAGAGATAAAGTAATGTTTTATGGTAGAAAAATGCTCCGGAAAGTCAAATCTATCTCTGCAGGTGCAAGCAAAAAAAAGAAAATAATTTCAAAAATTACTAGAAAACTGCTGATGAAAAAAGAAACTACTCCAACACAACTTCAAGTAAGAAATATTTACACATTTTTACAATTTACATATATATACAGCATATAGCATACAATTAAATCAAATCACCTAACTCTGCGTAGGTTTTGGAACCTCCTGTTGAGTATCTTCAAGAAGACTTGTCAAATAAAGCTGATCAGAGATTACCCCAGGAAATTATGTACATGCTACAAAGCATAAGGTAAATATTTTATGTCTGACGAGTCTGACCTGATGTACTATTTAGTTTAGGTTTTATTGTCAGCGTATAGCTTATTGTATATACTATACTTATATGCATTTATTGTATATTATGTTATTATGTATATTGTAAGCTTATTGTAAGTACGATCTTGTTATTTTTTAAGAATGTTTGGAATTTTTGAGCGCCCACTATTTTTGGAACTTTGTAAGCATATGGAGACGGTACACGTGCCAGCAGGTCAATATCTTTTTAGAATTGGTAAGTCTATCTTGAATTAAACTAAACGAGCTGCTATTAAGCTAAGCTGCTAAAACGAGGTAGGTATCATTAAATTGTCTCAACATTGACGTAATTATTATCTTTTTCAGGGGAAGCAGATGAAAACTTTTATGTTGTGCAAAGCGGACGATTAAATGTCTTCATAACAGAATGCGACGGTTCTGTCATTTCATTGAAGGTTGTAAAAGAGGGAGACTCAATTGCGTCTCTTCTTAGTTTCACAGATGTTTTGACGGTAAGAAGGATGAAGTCTGTGATACACCTTTTGGTATTGAACGGAAATAAGCCATTCAATGAATTTATATTAAATGTCTTAGGGTCACCCTCAACCGTTTAAAACTGTATCTGCGCAAGCCTTAGAAACATCAATTTTACTGAAACTCCCAGTGGCAGCTTTCCAGGAAGTTTTTGAAAAATACCCTGAAACTTTTGTTCGAGTAATTCAGATTATCATGGTTCGCTTGAATCGTGTAACATTCACAGCTCTTCATCAGCACCTGGGTCTCAGCCATGAACTCGTCCAAGCTCCACGAAGGAAAAGCATTGTTGCCACAGGGTCTCCTACTAGACGTAATACTATGCACTTTCCTGGATCAGACGATCCAACCCGCACACCAGGTCAGAGTTGTAAATATGTAGATATCACAGTTTTAAGTCATATGTGTTTATTCAAGTAAATATTGTCGTATTCCATTTGCAGATTTACTAGATTCAGATCCCAGCATGCTACATTCTAGTGAATCCAATTCTAACTTGGCTGCCGAAGCTCAAGTTCATCCTTTTGTCCAGCAGAATCCTGTTCTTAGGAAGCGACATAGTGTTCCCATCAACATAGGTCTTCCTCCTCATTTTTCCGGTTCCGGTTTGCAAGATGGAATGCACTCGAGACCAGTCCTTTCTGGTTTGGAATCTCATCAAGAATATGAAGAAGCACTAAAGCAAGCTGAAGAATGTTTCCGTGTCAGTTTGGGCCTTGACGATTCCACACTTCTTAAAGATGTCATTCATTTGAGAGATATTCCTGCCGGAGCCTATCTTGCCAAAGAAGACACACAAAAGGTGATTTCCAAGATTCACAATAATCAAAATCAACGTAAAGTCTTCCTGATATGCCTGCCAAGAGTTAGTTTTGATGTCAAGTTATTTTTATAGGATGCTGGTTTGGTTTATGTACTTGGAGGAATGTTGACACTAACTCAAAGAGAAAATGATCGTGATGTACTTATTTTTAATGCGTATGCTGGTGAATTCGTCGGAGCTTTGTCCGTTCTCACCGGAGAACCGTCAATTTTTACAATTAGAGCTAAGCATCATGCCAGGGTTGCCATTATGTCCTGCTCGTCCTTCTACACGTAATTTAATTTTAATGATGGCTGTTTTTAAGAAAGAAGTGTGGAAATCAATTGTCTTTCAACGGTTAATCTATTTTTTAATTATTTATTCTGCAGAATTATGTCAGCTAAGCCGAAAGTCATTCTACACGTAGCACATATAGTAGTAAAACGTCTGAGTCCCTTTGTTCGCCAAATTGATTTTGCAATGGATTGGAACTTTGTAGAGAGTGGAAGGGCTTTGTACAGGCAAGGAGACGACTCTGATTGTACTTACATTGTTCTGAGTGGACGGTTACGATCTATTGCTACTCGTAAAGATGGAAAGAAGCAATTGGTTGGTGAATATGGCCGTGGAGATTTAGTTGGAATTGTAAGATCACATCCCTGAAATTTATGTTTTTTTGTATGTTTTTATGTGCTGGGTATTTTGACATACATAAATTATTTTTAGGTGGAAACATTGACTTGTACTCCTAGGAGCTCTACAGTGATGGCTGTTCGAGACACAGAATTGGCAAAATTACCGGAGGGACTACTCAATGCAATAAAATTAAAGTATCCTATAGTTGTGACACGTCTTATCAATTTGTTAGGACACAGAATTTTAGGTAAGATTTACGTATGAGTTACAGAATTAAAGTATGGCTAAAGAGTAAGAAATAAATATTTAAACTGGCAATTAAATATAAATTGAATCTAATTAAATCTAAATAAATGTAAATTAAATGTAAATAAATAAAAAATTAATAGCAGGATGTTTCTATTTTGTATAGGATCTTGGCAGCAAAGCAACATTGTGGGTGGGTCGTCTAGTTCTGGATATGGATACGACAATAAATCTGTGCATGTTAATTTCTGTACTGTGGCAGTTTTGGCTATCACGGATGATGTGCCTCTTTCTGCTTTTACTTATGAGCTCATGCATTCGCTGTCTAACATAGGTTCGATATTAATTTGAATTATTATTTTTTCTGATAACTGCGTTGTATGAAGGGGCTAATGTTAAATGTTTTCTTTGATTACAGGAACTTCGTTGAGATTGACTTCTGATTACATAAAGAAAATTTTAGGGACCAGCATAATGGAAGCCCCTAATGAGTATAAACTTAACTCGTGGCTCGCACAGCAAGAGGACAAACATCGTATCGTTCTCTATCAGTGCGATATGACTATGACTGTATGGACCCAGCGGTGCATTCGACAGGCGGATTGTATTTTCATTGTAGGCATGGGTGATGGCGAACCCAAAATTGGAAAGGTTTACTTAACAGATTATTAAAGGATCTTGACGAGGTGGTGAGGACATAAATGCGTTGTTAATAATCAGTTTTGATAATAGGTTGAGAAGCAGCTGGAGCACTTAGCTGTAAGGACACAGAAAGAATTGGTTCTCTTGCATAGAGAAGGCGGGGAACGTCCCAAAAACACTGCTGGTTGGCTCAATGCTCGTACGTGGTGTTCGTCTCATCATCATTTACAATGTCCCAAGCGTATGTTTTCAAAACGAATCAAAATGGTAAGTAGTTTAATGGTTTAATCTCAAGTGGATTAATGAATTTCATGTAATTAATTAATAATTAATAGTTGATATTTTTAATGATAAAAATTTGACTCTAGTCGGACTACTATTCCAAACTAATCAGGACGGAACCAAATATTCATTCCGATTTCTCCAGGCTTGCTCGGTGGTTGACAGGGACTAGTATAGGTAAAAATTAGCACTCTTTCTGTGTGTTAACATCGCGTATTATTATTAATGTGGGTATAATTTCTGATAATTTTGAACAGGTTTGGTTTTGGGAGGTGGAGGTGCTCGAGGTGCAGCTCACGTTGGCATGATAAAAGCAATTCAAGTAAGATTGAATATATTTCATAATAAAAAATTTGAGGTTTTAACTTGGTAACTGACAATGGTGACATGATTATAGGAGGCAGGCATTCCGATTGACATGGTGGGTGGCGTGAGCATTGGTTAGTTTAAACAAATAATATTAGTATACGATAACTATTTGGCGTATTGGAGCAAATTGTGTGAGGAATGGTCGTTAAAGTTCGATTAGAAGCTAATGTTAAGTTTCTTTATATAATTAGGTGCATTTATGTCAGCTCTATGGGCCTCGGAAAGAAATATTACTACGATGACGCAAAAGGCTCGCGATTGGAGCAAGGTAAGAAATTATTTTTAAAATGACTTTTAATAACATTGTTAATAAAATACTACAACTCAAAAATATTATGAATTCAATAGAAAATGACTCAGTGGTGGAGGCAACTGTTAGATTTGACCTATCCTATTACGTCGATGTTTTCTGGAGCAGGATTTAACCAAACGATTAAAGACACGTTTGAAGATATTCAAATTGAAGACTTGTGGTTACCCTATTTTAATGTGACTACGGATATTACTTCTAGTTGTATGAGAGTACACACTCACGGTAAGCTTAACTTATGGCACTTTATAATGTTTACACAATTTAATACGGCAAAATATCGTAAAGCTGTTATCATCAGTAATCAGGCAGATGTTATTGGTTCGTATTCTTAATGTTCTAAAACATATAATTCAGATTATTTTCTGTTTCGGTATTGTGAATCACTATTAGTCTTAGTAGTAGAGTAGAATGTTGTAGATTTTAGACATTTGTTTTCTGGTGGTGTTTCATGCTTGCTCTTGTCTACAAATAGTTTTTTAGTCTACAAATAGTAATGATAGTAATATTTATTTATAGATTCTATAAATAATATTGATAATTATCGCCAGATAGTCGTCGATTGCCTTTTGCTGCCTTTTAGTTTGATTTTGCCCGTTTTGCACTGTAATATGATATGATTTTTACAGTACATGGTAATGGTTATGTATGGCTAAGATGGATGTTAAGATATTGCCCAAGAATGTATATTATTATATAAATAATACTGATAAAAATGCTTTATGATTAAATTAGATGAGACAAAATCATTCAAAATTGTAGGGCAATGAATAATAGTTGTTGTGGTTCCTAGGTTCTCTGTGGCGTTACGTAAGAGCCTCCATGAGCCTGGTTGGTCTATTTCAATGTTTTTGATGTAGTTTGACTTTGATTCTAGTTCCTTAGGGTCCCATTGGCCTTAATATTTCAATTTAATGATTTTATTCATGTGCAATACAAGTATTCATAAATAGTTTAAAGTTTCGGTATTAAGTTATCTAGACGTGTTTTTAAGTATAAATTTATTGATTAGAGCGGATACATGCCGCCTCTATGTGACCCAACGGATGGTCACCTTCTTCTCGATGGAGGGTATATTGCTAATCTACCCGGTAGGTTTCTATCAATTCTAAACTAATGGTAACAGTTAAGGTTTGTTTGGTCAGTGTATGTACTGCTTTTTTGCTAAACTATTCTCAAACAAATAGTGCTTAATATAGAAGAGGTAGATCAAGGGATTCACATAATTTAAAGTATTTACAATTTACATATGTACATTACTCACATCCGAGTCATGAAAAACTGGAAAGGAATTTGTTTGCATTATATTTGCTTGTGTCTTGAATTGCATTTGGTGCTGAGTGCTGCCTGGTGTAATGTAAATGGTTTTAAGTTATTGTAACATACCGATACGGAGACACAATAGAGAATACCAATAACCTGTTTGAATTACTTTGACGGAAATTCCTGTAAATGCATGGATGCATTTTCACAGTAGATCTTCATAAAAGGATGAAAGCCATAAGTGGAAATAGCGATCTATGACCAAGTCGAACTGAAGAGAAAGTTTGGATTTGAAGGGTTTGTGAATTATTTGTTATGGTACCTCTTTGGTTAGGGAGTCTTTGGCGATATGTTCGAGCTTCTGAAACATGGGTACCTCTTTTCCCGCCCATGTGCGACCCTGTTGATGGTCACCTTCTTGTTGATGGCTGCTACGTAGACAACGTCCCAGGCGGGTTACTCTTGTTATAATTTCTTACGTATCCTATGTAACAATTCACAATGATCACCGTGCAAAGACGAGTGAGGATAAGCTAAAAGTATTTATGTTAAATGCACAATATTCCAAACTGTTTTCGTAGGTCTGTTTATTTATGTGTGAATAATGAAGTAATGCACTGACCAAACCTCAACTGTTGTCATTTACATATTTCTTACATATTTCTGACATTTACATATTGAAAAATCTTTTTGTATTATTTGGTTTGGTTATACTAATTGTGTAATTTTGTATATTCGATACTGACCCTGTGCAGCGGACGTGATGCGAAATCGTGGGGCAAGATACATTTTGGCTGTAGACGTGGGATCTCAAGATGATACTGACTTGACTAATTATGGGGACTCGCTTTCCGGATGGTGGTTGTTGTGGCAGAGATGGACGAGTCCATTCAGAACCACTCCCATCAAAGTTCCTAATCTTCCAGATATTCAGTCCAGACTCGCATATGTGTCTTGTGTGCGACAACTCGAGGAAGTTCGCAGTAGTGACTACTGTCATTATGTGCGACCTCCTATTGACAAATATAAAACTTTACAGTTCGGCAGTTTCGATGAGATTAAGGTAGTTTTTTATAGTTAATTAATTATTGATCCCTGTGCGTCTCAATATTATACCGTGTCATTTTCATTTAGGATGTTGGCTACAATCATGGGAAGACATACTTTGATGGAATGCTGAAAGGTGGATCCATACTACCTTTTCTCCATGCTGGTGGTAACCAACAGAAGAAAAGTCCCAGAGAAATATCCAGCGACAAACTTAGTGGAAATTATAATTTTACCGACCTGGCTCAAATAGTGTGCAAAGTTCGGAACTCTGTAATTGCGCCTAATACAGACGATGGTAAATGACTTTAAAAATTATTTTTGAAATTTATTATTCCATAATTTTATTTTGATTGAAAATATTCATGTACTTTTTATTATTATCAAGATTATTCAGATGAAGATACAGATTATTATGAAGGTGGCCAAAACTCTGAACCATCACTAGAACATCTAGAACACTAGATCCCTAGAAGATGTGTCTGGTCTATGAATCCGAATTTGCCTTATTAGTCAGCAGCTGTTTCCCAAATATAGTAATTATTACCGCTATAACCGCTATCGATTCACTTTCACACGCTCGCATGAACAAAATAATTTTACATAAACTGAGTAATGTATTTATTTCGAAAGCACAATGTTATAATAAAATGTGAAAAATTCAAACTGATAAAAGTAAATAGGTATTATAAAACATTATTATTTCAATTCTGGATCTAGCACTGACAAAAACGTCCCCACTAAATGCAGGGATCCGGTGATTAGGACATTAACTTTCTTTCCTTTCGAGATCGCTCCAAGATTACCCTCAGGATTGTCAAGTGCAACTGACATATCTAGATTGTCATTGTGATCACTGTCCAGTTCACCAATAGATAGTTTTTCTAGGAATTTTAGGCTTGAATCAACATTTGAAAAGACCAGGGCTTTAGAAGAGTTTTCACTGAAGTTCAACCACAGTTTTTTATGTTTATCACATTTCTGTTTTGAATCCTCGTCTGCGCCAAGGGCTGACCAGTTGTCTAGATAAATAATGTACAAATAATTTATAACCCCCGTAGGTAGTAGAAGAAAGTGTTTATATGTAGTATTACCGACAGAACCTGCATTAGTAGAATAGGGATTGGAGATCACCAGGGGACAGAAAATAGCTAAGTTGAATTTTCCACAATTTACAAAAGGTTTAATGAGATCTTCAGCCTTTCTGTCTCCTGTCAAATGGAAAATCAGGACACAAAAGGAATTTTCGGTAGTTTGGCTAACAAACCAGTTCAGTGCTACAGTGAGGCTGTCCGCGGTATGGGCGCCGTCCACAAAATACGTCAAGTTGTTATTGACACTGACCGTCTGCGGAAGAAAAACATTATTTTCTAAAGACGCAGGAAAAGGGTTTATTTAAAAACAGTAGTAGATAGTAGCAGTTTAGTAGATATTTACTTGGAATCTTCCATGCCATTTTGCATGCTTCAGCCCCGACAAATGAAGTGGAGATAGTTTTGTATTCAGTTCATTTCCACGAATAGCAGATAGGCCATTCTGATCCGCATTATCATGTAGTAGGTGAGGAAACTTCGTCTTCAAGAAAGAACTGGCCAGTTGAATAGCAAGACTGGCATTTATTCGGGAAACCACTCCGTCGTCAACTCCCAATTGTATTTTCTGACTGTAAGCTTCTAGTGGGGGTGCAACTTGTAAAGGGCACTAAAAACCATTCATGAATGCATCAAAGGGTGAAAGTAGCTTAAAGAGCACTCATTCTAGCTAGATATACATGGGACAAATGACACGCCAAGATACCTTGTAGGCCAGCGAACGTTCTTTCAGCACTTGAAGAATATGCGGAGGGTGGGTATGTATAGTGAAAGCTGGTACGCTTTCCTTCATAATTCCTGCTTTATTCGCTGCAATTTCTTCCAGAGTGTTGCCTAGAATGAATTGATGTTCCAGGCCTAAGGATGTTATCCCAACTACGATCGGCTTTCTGATTTAAACATATTTATGTACATTAAAATGAGTAAGTAGGAGAATGAAAGCTACACACTTCATTCACAAACATCCAAATTAGCTGAACAAAAATTGTATACTAACCGTATGATATTCGTTGAATCATACAAACCACCAATTCCCACTTCCACCACAGCAACATCCACTTTCTCTTTCAGAAAGACATAGAAAGCCATACAAGTCAGAAATCGGAAGTAACCAGGAAGATCTTTATTTTCCTGAAAATATTTTCTTATTTCTTTTGAATGTTTTACTTATATACTTTTAGGTATATAATTGGAATGGTATGCTTTATGATTCACTAACCGTGACAGAATTGAGTTTATTGAATGTTGTGAAGAAATATTGTGCAAATTTTTGCTCAGTTAGTGGCTTTCCGTTAATACGAATCCGTTCTCTGGCTGCAAGAAGATGTGGGGACGAGAAGAATCCCGTGCGTAGGCCAGCTTGTCTCAACATGGATTCGGTGAAAGCACATGTCATCCCTTTCCCTTTACTTCCGGCTACATGAATAATATTCAGTGTGTCCAGTTCTTCCAACTCCATTCCAATTCCACGTAATGAATGTCTCGTCCATGGAAGAGACTCTTGAGCTGTTTTATTTCTATCCTCTCTTGCAGAATTTAAAACTTGAATATTTGATTGCAGTTTATTTAACTGGGCTATCGCTTCCTACATAAAGCCACAAACAGATTGTAATTATTTTTTGAGTTAGAAAGAGCAAAAGAATGTATATTCCATGTTAATAAAATTATAGCAGTATTATTACAGCTAGTAATACTTACAGGCAAAATACAAAATGTTAATAAATACAATACCTGGTATGTTTTCTGGTTAGTATTATTAGTCTCCATTTCCACCAAAGCAGAGGTTGATTTGAAGCAAGCTTTCCCGAATGCGTTTATCCTGATCGACAGCAAACACTGGACTGCCTTTGCCATGTGTATAGCTTTTATATTACGTTGAACCAGACACCATCGGTATTGGTATTCCCCTGCAATTAAACATTGTTATAGCATAGGAAATGTTCAGTGAAGTACTTTTATCTCTGTTGTTGCATACTGCATATATATAATACTCAGAACAATTTGCAATGGGTAATTAGTGATAATAATCAGGAACGTATAAACTGGTTTCCTCTTATGCACGAAAAGCTTCGTATAATTACGATTATTAGAATTGGGAGGGGAGAAAAATATAATTTCATTTAACATCAGGGCACAAAGAAACTTACATCTGCGTTGAACGAACTATATCTTTAAAAAGGTATACATTATTTCCTCCAACACCTAAACCAAAGATGCACAAGACAGTTCACGCTTTATCTGACCAGATGTATCAAATAAATATTAACACAAGTAAATTGTAAACTACAAAATGGAGCAGGTGTGTGTAAATATGTGTGTAAATAAATTTGCTTCATTAATTCTAGCTATACATAATATACATCTAAATTATGATGATTCATGTATAAATATACGTCTTTCCTTCCTCCAGACTCCAGACAATCGTTCTGAGTGACCTAATGATCTTGACTCTCCCTTATCTCTGATTTCTTATCTTTGAAGGTTTATTGATGCGTGTAGAATAGTAAATTACTATATACTATTGCACAATGTACATAACATTACTTTCCTAACTACCATTTGCCATAATGACTTTACTATGAATAAATAAGACATGGCTTACATTATTTGTCTGCAATCTGCATGATATGATATGCATAGTATTATAGTATTATGTACAGTGCAGGCAGATATAATAGTTTATGGTGATTGTAATTGTAATAATGTGATATACAGAAAATTGGCAGAATAACCATAAAATGAAAACTTTTATGGTTTGTAGCAAAGTATATATAAAGAACGTCCGTATTTAGCATATAAGTTATCAAGTTGAAATGGAAATATTTATAGCACTTCGTTTAATGAGCAACTCTATATGAAATATGCTTACAATTCTTACCAAATAACGAATCACATTTTTATCTACGTGCGTAAGTAGGATAATACAGGACATAGAGGATATTATTTATTACGTACTCGTACTACTTAAATTCGACTTAATTTTCTATTTAAAGATGCCTGATCAAAGTAGTTCAAAGTCCATTTCTTTCCTAATGCATTCATTTCTTCTATACACATGCTATACATGCGTATCGGCACCGTGCAAGGCAACTATTCACTATCAACTAGGATCCAGACCCAGGATGGCAGAATACATTGAAATTGTATTTAAGAATTTTCTGAAAAGCAAAAGTTATCCTAAGCAGGTCATCACATATAATTTCGCTGATATTTAATTTTGGAAATGAATTCAATAAAAAATATTCTTATATCTTATTTTGCTGCATCTCGTCTTTTACACTTATTTCTGTAACAGCTTACATTCATAGGAGCATAGAGAACCATGAAATACTGATGACATAGTGTGGCTATAATCCTGCATCCGTGTATATAGCAAATTAGTTTTACACTGCAGGTTTCACATGTATGGAAATAAATATAGTAGATGGAAATTAAAAATGAGTTTTTGTTACTTTTTGTTTAGGCTACTACAGCTAGCTATACAGTACAATACAGACAGTAGATGAGAATTTCAGATGTAAAATACTTAAATTTTAAATATTATGCGTACGCGTCACACACAATCACACACCACATCTCACTTTTGCTTTTCTGACATTTAGCCCAACAAAATGTGATTTCGTAATTTTCGTATAGTAAAATTCTCTTTGTCTCCATTTCTCTACAATGCAATGCGCAATTTAATATGTATAATACGTAATGTTCTTGATTTGGGTGAGTAATTTGATTTATTCTTGTATCATATATAATACACTTATACTTGGTATTGGTTGGTATTCATAAATAATACACCTATGTTAGGTAAGGTGTTACTTTTCAGTGAATTTCATACTGACATTCAGAATCCCAAACTTTTTCCTTGCTATATATACACTTGTAAATATTGCAAGCCTTTAACATGTCATTTGCCATGCAGTTTATCACAGATATATTATTACACTGAACAATATCAAATATTATTTTTATTGCGGGGAATAACGAAAGCAATTCAACCAAACTAATAAATATTTCAGAATAGGAGGCTGTAGAATTCCATTTATGCCATTCGCATCTCCATCATCTTCGAAATCTGAATATTCAGAATTGGATAGCGCCAACACTGTAACTGTTGCATCACATGAACTCATTGACCATGAACACCGGTGAAAAGTAAAATCATATATTTAGTACCACCTATACCAAAACTAGGCACGAACAAGACACAAACACTCGTCTCTGCCCTCTTATACGGTACGTAAATAATTCATTCCTTCTAGTATAGTGTCTAGCTCTGTTATTCCATTGTTTTGAGATTCATTTATTCTTAGAGAATAATTTTTATTGCATTATTATAGTGGTATAGTGGTAATCACAGTCCACATTCAGTATTTCAGTATCAGTCTGTGCAGAATTTGCTGCTAAAGTACTAACTGACTGAACTGATTACTGTGATTACAAAAACAATCTATTGCAGAGGTTAAGGTTAGACATTTACTATTAGTCATTCACAGTTTACTTCATCCTTTGTTACTTAGGTAGGTCAGTTCTTAAAATATTCTACATATGACAGTAATTGTAAAATTGTAATTGTTGTCCAAAAAAATATCTATCTCTATTTTTTGATTGATATGATGGTTTGAATTGAATCTGTGGTTTTCTGTTATTTCATATAATTTATACAACTAATATCCTGTATTTTAAATGAAATCATTTATTTGTTCAGTCAGATAGATCATAATCAGCTATTACGTAACGTATGACAAAATAAAACTTGACTGTTGTACTCTGCTGGTGGTGACTGGTGACTAATGGTGGCTGGTCCGCACTGGGCACTCTAACTGATCACTCAGCTGTGGTTTAAGTCAGCAGGTCCAAAAATCCAAAACGCAACGCAGCAGCAGAATCGTTAAGAGGTATTTTTTAGTTGTTAGTAAAACCAATTCGAAACTCAATAAAAGCCTGGATTGTGATTATTCGGAATGTGCTAC
>JABASH010000434.1:0-40795 GCA_019776445.1 Tomocerus maximus
AATATTTTGTGTACAATGTATGTAATATAAAGTATATTTAAACAACAGTTTTATTTAACGCCTACGAGTGTACTGTACTATATTATACTCTACCATTTCATCAATGGAATTAAATAAGTTTTTAAACATGTATATTAGAAATGTTCATTAGGAATAATTCAAAACGATTTTGTCATTTTCAGATGTAGTAAGTCAAATAATTAGGGTGAAATGAACTCATAAATAAAAATAATATCATTTTCTGTTGCACCTAAATGACAATGACACTGTATCTGTCAATGCAAGGGAGGATGGTTAGCTAGTGGTGTCGTATTTCATACATGATAATGTATTAATTTTTAAGCACTTTTTACGAGGGGCAGTACTATTTCTATAGTACTAATAGCAATTAAATTTTTTCAAAATTCTTGGTACTAAATAAAGTCAGTCTAAAATCATAATAAATACTATTAACTGTAAGTATTTCGACAGATATCTGCTCTAGTCTATTTTATAACTGCTTCTACTTTAAGTAATTACAGGTTTATGCGAAAAGTAATATTTTCTTATTTGTAGAGTTTTATGTGTATTCGAATTTCAATAATATAGGGTCTGTAATTAGCTTTTCTTTGTATACTCAAGTTTTTGCTAGTGATATTAGCAGCAGGAAATGTTAAGCGTTGAGTATCCGCCTGCTACATCATTCATCTGAATATACAGTACCTACCTTACATCTCTTCAGTGTATTTAATGTACTACCTAACCTACTTATTGCTATTTTTAATAATGATTAGTTGGGTAGGGGCTGGTTTGGGGCTTCATGAGCATCACAGAAAAAAACGGCGACCAAGTCATATCTATACTAAATAGAAAATGTGTAGGATGTTGTAGGCTTTTATACTGTATATAATATGTACATGTACTATATACTAATTGATATAAGTTGGTATTGTAATTATTATAGTTAAAAAATCATAATAAATACTACTATATTATCCTATATTATTTTAGAAATGGGTTCTAATAACTAATTAATGCAAATTATTTTCCAACTTTTCTATATTCCCGATTCCCAATCAACTTTGTCGAAGCGAATTTTTCATTAAATGGGTATATCTGTCTTATCTATCCACATCAATCCCACTCCCTCCTCCTCTTCATTTTGCTTTTAGATGGACCAATTTTTTCTGTCGGGGTGGTATCGCTTTTTCAAATGCAAAAACATATTTTTGATTGTGACAAGCTTGAAACTTTATTTCAGAAAATCATTATCTTTCACCCCATGATTCTTTTCTGATTTTAAATGAAGAGAATATCGGGGTTTATTTTTGCTCATTTGAGAAAAGCTTGTATTGTGATTTTGTGACCTTGTCTTTAATGCATGGCTTTGTTTCAATTTTAGCTAGTTTATTGAATCAACTTCATTTTCCTCAAGTGTTTCATAGACTTGGCACTTAAAACTCTGGCTATAGGGTCGTTTTAGCAGTTATACAGCAATTTTAGCCATAAGACATTACAGAAACTATAGTCATGAGAATCGAAACCAAAAATTTACATAATAATATTAATAATGCAAAGCTATTATAAGGATATGTCAAGTAAGACAAGGATTATCCATCCAATGCAATGGTGTCTACCAAAGTTGATAGTACATATTTATAAACTTTAAATTCCATTATAAGTTATCAAGGGATTTATAACTAATGTGCCAAGAAAATAATCGTTCTTTCATGAACAATGTCACATAATGACAACAATGATAGCATTCTGTACTATTTAGACTCTACATTGGGCATCACTAAATGTACATCCGCCGGGTTCCCTATTTTTATTTTGTATTTGTTGATATTGCAATATGCAAGTGAACAGTTACTAGTTACCCTAATCTGTTGCAAATCATTTTTGTAATATAACAAGCAAAGGAATATTTGGTTTGGGGATATTGAAGACTATAGGATTAGGAATTGTATAATGTATGACCGAAAGGACTTCATTTTTCCCTTTCAAACAGAAATGTGTCCACTGGTTAAAATGAGAAACACTGTCATTGTAAGACTAGTCGTTGCCCAATTATGGAATGTTGGCTTGCCACTTATTCGTTGTGTGAAGGAAAAAGCACTGCTAGCTAAGTTGCATCCATCTTCTTCGCAGCACTTGGAACAAATGTCCTGTCTGTTCAAGTCGCAGTCGGAAAGTTTGAAAAGGTTGTTTGTTCCCATTTCTTTGAATTCGCATGGTGCCAGGGCGCATTTTTTGGTGATATCAAAGTGGCCTGTCGCTGTAATGCATAAGTAAAAGTTTTAGGTCCAGATTTGTTCATTGAAACATTAATATAGGACAAAGGGAGGATAAGGACAAAACATTGTAATATAATTGTACGGACAAAGTTGAAAGCGTACATGATGTTTCGAACGATTCGAACATTGCAAAAGCACTCAAAGCCGAACAATAGGATGAGCATTTTAATTCTGCCCTTCTAAGTCATATGTGTTGACACATAAAACTCTTACGACTGTTCTCTATGTTCGAGTGATATGGTTTTAATGGTTATCATTTCCTTTCTTTGTTAAATCCATTCGTCTGGACCAAGTATTACATTAATGAAAATGTGAATATTACATAATATTTACAGCCCTGAAGAGTTTGTTAGTAAGGTTCGAGGTCTATGTTACATATACTAGCCAGTATTGTTCGCATGAATGGCAGGGGCAACGGTGGCTGTGGATTAATAGAAGGAGCGTGCACTTGCAACTCCGACTTTACTGTCTGTCTGTAGTCTATTCTGTTGAAGTCAAACTACTGCAAACAAATTCCATTCAACCACAAAATTGCATTGAACTATCCATCCCATCCATCTTCTGGTTTGATTAAATTGTCAAATGGAAGGACGAAGAGACTATTGTCTAGTAAGACAAATAGGCCTTCACCACGTTCTGCGTAAGACATTTTTATATTTATCTGCTGATAGTTTTTCTTTGAATAACCGAGTCTATTCATTGGAAGTTGTAGGGAACAGTAGTTTCTCGGTAGAAATCTCGAGCCTATGCATGCATTCTAGCGTGGAGAAAGTAGTGAAAGCTATATATTTAGCTTTCACTTGTAGGACTAGAGGAGAAATTAAATAGTAAATCATTAATGAAAAGAGGAAACCAATTCAACCCAAACATTCAATTTTGTATTTGAGAATCTTTGGGATGCATTTAACAATTTATGCACACTGGATGGTTCGGTTTGAATCCTGTCTCCAATTAGTACATGTTTATCTCTAGTTAACAGTGATTCGGTACTATTTAGTACTTACTAGTGTTTTTTCTGATCGTAGTAATGCATCTATCAGCCGCGTAGTCATTCGGACAAATCTTCAGGTCTTCTTCTTTACAAACCCCGTCCAGGTTTGTTTGAGCAGGTAATTGACATTGGTAACATTTCAATGTATTTCCAACGCTTTGTCCTGTAAACCCAAACAAAATTTTATAGAATTAGCTCCTGTTAATACAAACTAACTGTATACATTGGAATTTATTCATCGTGCCAAATGACGCAAAGCGTAGTTGTGACGCTTTTGTGCTTCGTACCATAAATTCTCAAAGTATAATGGTAGAAATGAGTCTGTATCGGTTACTCGAGTTTTCCCCCCTGTGGACAAGTCGAGCTACTTTTACGAGCAAATGATAGTACGGGGGACGATTTACATTTACAATTACTTTCTATATATACTGATGGTTTGGTATGTATATGTATGTCCAACATTGCTAACCACACCATTGGCCTAAAAAGTTTGCGAAGGAAAGTTGACCGTTTTTATCTTTCATTGCACAAGGTCCCTTTCAACTTTCTGCATTCTATTTATGTGAATCACGTAATTCATGACTATGGCCTACATAGAATATACTTTCACCCTTATTGAATGACCTTATAGAAAACTTGTCTGTTAAATAAATTGGATATTTCGTTTTCTTGTCATTATCACAAAATCACAATTATCACTATCAGTGTAGCCCTAGCCTTAATACATGCAACTGAGGAGGAAAAACTGATACTATGAAAAAGAAGATTCAATGAAAAGTACCAAATTCTCTTGAAAGCAAGGGATGTTCAGTAAACTGAACGCTCACTCCTTTGTTATTACTCCCTCTCTATCGCTCTTCTTTATCGCAGCAGAAATTTTCACTGTCACTACAGTTTTTTACGAAAGAAACATGGTTACATCATCGTTGTGTGAGTTTGAAATCTATTTGAAGCCTTTTCCAATCTTCTCAAACATTATTTGAGAAGATTTGAAAAATTGGCTACTGTACTTCTTTGCAATTTTAGTCAAAGTAACACAATCACTCATGTAGCTTTAATAAATTTTCAGTAATTTTCTCTACCAGACAACAATGACTAGAATTTCGCTGTCATCTAGAGGTCTCCATGAAAAATTATACCTAGTAAATTACGATTAAATAGATCTCTTAATCTAGCCCTTCTGGAGTAGGGTGAAAGCTGAAGGCTTCCTAGACAATTACAGCCTGATAGCATCTGGCTCTCTTTTCACCATCCGATTATGCTTAGGTAGTCAGTAAATTCTATACAAAATAGAGTCTTTATGCCTTGAAAGTAATAGGGATGTGAAGATGTAGGCTGAGATTGAGGATTGCGGCACTGCCTTGAAACTAAATCCCAATTTTTCTAATTTGCTCTAACGCTCACTTTATTATACCCAGGAGCCCATTCTTGCCCATTGCTCATAAAAATTGTTTACGGGTGGTATTCCGTTCCGACGAAACGATCTATAGCCTAGGATATTGTTGCTAGTGTTTATACATAGTTAGTCACACGGGAATGATCACACTAAAGTTGCCATGCACGTCGTTCCGTGTTACCACTCAAGGCATGTTAGTCATGTACACCTCTCTACTATGATATGTACTGTACATGACGAATATACAAAAACATTTCCTATGCACTATGGTATTATAAATGTAAGACACGAATTGGTTCCATTCCTGTACTCCATTCGGTCTTGCGGGTCTTCCACTATGACTATATCGAATATTCCTTTCTCACTACTTTCCCTCGCCGCAGAATATTCCTTTCGCCCCAGTTTTTGAGTTGTTATACTGGTTCTGGTAGCTGAGACATGTAAATACTACATTTATTATCGTTAGCTTAACATAGAGAATTGATGCAAACATTTAGAATTAGTATTTGTGGAGGAGCTAGCAAATAATGAGCAATAGCTGATTTTGAGTTGTGAGTCCTCGTGGGTATTATAACCCATTCCGGGTAGAATGTACACAGTAAAGGAAGGTAATACTAAACAAGAAGTATCCTTGGCACATGAAAACTCCTAATTAAGTATGTTGAGAATGAAAGGAGAATATATTCCATCGAGACAATGTATACCGCTGATAATGCATACATAACAGTTAAATGCGTAGTAGGTACCTGGAAAGACAATGGCTGATGCTACCATTTCGAAAGCGTAGGTATGTGGAGGGATAGTGTAGTCTAAAATCTAAATCTAGTAGGATGTCAAAACCAACATCCCACTCAAGTAGAAGTCACTTCATTATTCCTGGCGTCTGCATCCCAGCATCATCATTAAATTGCTTTGCTTTTAGTAAGACTGAATAGAAAATTATACAATGAAGACTAATAAACAGTGGCAGGAAGTAGAACGAGTCGACTCGTGTGCACAAGAGGAGAGAGGGCTAATTAGGAACTTAATTGTTGTCGTAACACTAAAGCCACTATAAAGCGTAGTAAGTAAATTCCCAAACTATGAACTTAAAAGGTTTAGCATGTAAAGTCTATCTGTAGCAGAAGTCACATATTATTTCCAATGCGAAATGAGATAGGATGTTCGAATTTTATGTTTGCAAATGATATTACTCCTGGAAATAACCTCATATGTACTCGTTCTGTTCCTGTTTGTTTTATGTTAGGGGAGAATAATGGAGTTTGTTGGAATTGGATGGGCTTCCTTTGTGCAGGGACTTCGCAATCTTCGTTATGCTCGAGTGGTTTGTCATGGAATGTGAAAGGAAAGAGTAAATATCTATTTTAAAGATGAAACGATATTTTAAAGTGTTTGTTTCACTTCCGATGGTGGAAATGTCAGAGTTCATGACTGATTGTAAAAGAAGTTTCTTTGGTAGATGTAATTTCCCCAGCCTCAGTTTGGTAGATCAAAATGTGCTTATGCAAAACAGAATGGAGATGTTTGTGTAAATGTTTATACCAAGTGTAAACTAAGGAAGAGACACGGGGAAAGTTGGATTAATATTGACTTATTGTTATCAAACTCCAGATGTGCCACTGACAAGAAACTTCTCTGCACTTCTTCAAATTGTGTCATATTGGTTTTGTAGTGGCAGATGTTGCCATCTGCCATTACAACTCCACGAGGCTAAGTTCTACATTATTTATATGTATCTTGTAAGTTTATCTTGGAGTTTGAGGACAAAAGTTTTCTCATGATGAAGAATAGAGAAAGTGACGAACTGCGGGCGATGCAAAATGCAAAGAGGCTACGAGCTAGAAATAATACAATACACAAGAGTCAGATTACCTACATTATATGTAAATCATTACGGCATGTGCACATCCCTTTTCTCTCTGCCTTCCTTATGCATTATTAATTGGGCTGAGGAATGAGAAAGCTCTCTTTGTCTTGCTACATTCACCCACCAAAACAGAAGAATCTCAGAAGTTTTTGTACTTTCGACCAAATGATTTCATTATATCATTTCTCGTCGAGTTTAGTAATTCGATTAATCTTTCTAGTCCCAGATAACTAAATAAGTCAAGGATCGAGCGTCAAATAATCCTAGACCAAGAAGCCTAACACAGCAGGCGTCAACTTTCATTTGGATATATCATTTTCATATTAGAGAGATTAGCTAATGAATAAAACAAGTGAAGAGAAGTCATGGGCTCAAATAGTAGAAGTCTCATTTGCATTTGGCGGACTCTAATCTTCTATTTACTAAGCTAATGCTACTAATACATTGTATAAGGCTACTCTATTTGTTAACTACGTTCCTATACACAGAGTATATATTATTGTGTCATATATGTCAGTATACATGGAAGAATGTATAGTCTGAATCTACATATCTGGTTTAAATTCAAGGAGATGTAGCATTCGTTTGTGCATATTTTGCAATTTCCCTCGGGCCACAGTAGCGGGTAGCCTAAGCAGAATCTTTATCAGTGTTTGATAAATAGTAGGCAGGGCAGACTATACATAAGCGTTATTCAACTTCAGTATTATTTTGCATGTACATGCAGACTACTTTCTAATTGCAAGATAGTTTTCGTGAAATGTCAAAAGTATTCCCCCAGTTTATTTTCCGCCGCACACAAGAGGCAAGAAACTGCAAATCCTTTCTCTTTACTTTAACTATTAAAAGAAAGCCTTTCTCTTTAAGTTGTACCAGTCGAGCCAAGGACAAATGTAAATACTGAAGCTCTATGCAAACAGTTGCGAAAATGCAAATGATGCGTCATTTACTAGTACACATTATTCCTATGTATTAAAAAGCTTTAAATTCATCTCTCCAGAGTGAGAGCTGTGTTAGTGTTAATGAGCAGCTATTGTGCTTTCTCCTTTCTGTCTGGTAAGTAATAATCAAGGAGAAAGTCAATATGCCAGAAGGCAAAGTTCAGTTAGACAGCACGTAGTTTCCAAACGAAATATCTCCCATTTAGTATTGGAGTAGTTGATGAAGAGTTCAATTTAGTCTGGACAAACTTTCCAGTTTGCGAATGAAATTACCAGCATGAGCTTCATTTCTATTACTCCAATTTCATAATTTTGACTTTCTTTGCCCTCTACTTCTGAAGTTACTATATTATTTTCTCAAATAAGATGACAGATACATATAGAAAGTTTTCATGATCGAGAGGTAAAGTATGTTAATAAGAATTTTGATGACTTGACCTAGCATTGTTACTTTTGTTATATAGACAATCAAGTTTTACCGGTATGAATAACATTTCACAAAGTTAAAATACGATTTTGATACTTCATACTATAACACAGTAATGAAAATAACTATATGTAATGACTGATTTACGGTATATTAATTCAGTGACTCATTAACTCATAAGAGGGAACTTAGCTCTTAATTATTGATTGCAAAGAAAACTAACACCCAAGTAATGAATTCATTATAAGTCAAAAAGTTTTCTCCACTTTTAAAATTCATTAAAATTGTAATTACAACGCGTTAAGTATATTAAACGTAAGTGCTTACCCATAGTACTAGTTGTAAGACGTAGCTAAAAGGCATGATAATATATATTGAGAGCAACCTTCAAGATGTAGGGAAAAGACATCATTATCGAGCCGCATCTGAATTCTAACCACATTCACTGTTATGGGAATACTTTTGGTTTACTTAACTCTTGTTGAAACTCGACGAGTTCTGAGTCTGACGATGGGTAAGCCACTAAGATGTTAACTTTGCAGATGGTATTTTGATGATATTGTTTGTCTAGTTCTACTCTTATACTTTCTCCTGCAATCTTCATCGGTTGAACTCACTTTCATTAAAAGGAAAGAGCGGTCTACTATATAAGAAATAGGAATATCAATTAAGTAGAGATATTGGTAGCTATTTTCAGAGGTTTTTATACCGTATCATTATTTCGTATAGTCTCACACTTAAAAGCTTATCATCTTTGTAAGTAATGATCTTCCTCTCGTGAAATTCCTACCCGGGTCGTTTTTGGAGCTTAGTCGTGATCATTTCAGACCACGATCGCTCAAGGAAACTAATACTTCAGCATTTGCAACTTCAACCGAGAAATCATAGAATTCAAGGATACTGAATTTTAACTAATAGTAAGTATAGTGTTATTTGAGTTTGCCAACAATGCTACTGAATATCTAAATAACTAAATTAGGGTAGGTTTGAAATGCAGACTTTTACCCAACTTAAGCCGATTTTAATTTGCATACTTATAGACAAAGGAAACTACGTCGCTTGGTGGTAATTATTAGGTTACGTAACAATGCAATTTGCAAATTGAAGTAAATGATTGATTAGCAGTGTCGACTATAGCTGCTGTGGTTTGATAAGTTGTCAGGAAAACTTGAAACTACTGCCAGGGAATATAAAATAATGGAGAGTCAAAAATATTTGAAAGACTTACTTGGGAGGATTTTGTGAGACACATTAGAGTAGAGTCTTAAAATACCTATTTGTTTCATTTCTTCCTGTCGTGTATTTGTAATAAAAGCGCGTAGGAAAGAGTAGAGTACAGTTGTATCGTGATGGGCTGCAGTAAATATAAATATAAAGTGTGCCACGGGACGAAATAAAAGTGGGAAGAAAAGACGTAGTTTCAAGTGAGCTGGCTGTAGACTCAGTGTAGAGCATCATCTTATCAGTTCTCACAATAAGCCTCCGCTTTCACATTAGAGTAGAAATTTCCTTTCTTGGGAGAGTAAAGAGATGACAGAGGAGGAGTCCCTTAGCATCAGCATTAAGTCAGTAGAATGGAAGGAAGATAACACAAAAGAACAGGATGAGATAACGGGTTGAAGAGAGAGAGACTGGAGAAAGTAACTGCACACGTACTTCTATGGTAAAAAGCTGATTGTGAGTGAAAGTTACGTTTTCTAAGATACCTTTTACTTTTCTCAGTCAGTAGGGTGCATCTGACATAATGTACGTAAGTGAACATACTTATACTAAAACTAAAACTCCCCTCTCCCCTTACCGATTACGCTCTGTTATATAAAATACTCTTGCGAAACCCTATAACGTAATAAAATGTTTCCACATCTACTCAAAGGTATCTTTCCACCAACACATTATTCCACTACTCTATATACATATACTCCTACAATATATTATTCAGTTAACAGTTTCTTCTCCACTGGCTGGCTGACACAGATAAAACTGACTAGTACCATTACAAAAGCAGTTAGTTGTACTTGAATCAAGATGAGCCAGGAAAGACAGGCTGCTGTTGTAGTATTAGTGTTTCAGAGCACAGCCATACAATACTGCTGTGTAATTCGAGTTTTCAACAACTCCCTTGTCACTTTAACTGAAATACTATCTCTCTTTCTTGTTAGATGAAACCTTTGCTTATCTCATACTTTCCGGACATCACCAGATGAACTATGCATGCCTATGTCGTAGTCGTAGTGGCTGCACAATTTCCTCAATCATCTCCGCAATTACCATTGCAACAACTTCAAAAACAGACTCCAACATCAAAGTGTCCCCTACATTAGCTTTTCCTCACATTCAAATTATTACTATAGTTAGTATAAGTATATTATACCTACAGATGTGTGCTAATGAGAAAATTCTTTTTCAATACCTGAGAAAATTCATGCAATTCGCCATTTCGAAGCGTAGCTACATTATTTTTGCTTCTTAATCAAACCCAAACGATTTTCAGTAAATGGTAATTTTAAGGCTTACTTGGAAGGTCTATAATGATGCGTGTGTTTCGTACTAATGTAGTTAGTGTCTTAAACGGGTTGTATTGTGTAGAATATGTTTGGTATTTTTAAAAAAATGGTGCACTACGATTACTACGACACACATATAGTTTTGCGTACGTACAGATGTCTGTGTAAGTATAGTATATGGATACATTCAATGTATTTTGGCTGACAGAGGACAGCCTTTGGAAAGATCGGAGAGTGAACTTGCGTTTCAATCCGTGATTCAATTAGGTTTAGATGGAGGATAGAAAGGCAGTCTTCCGGAACGAAGTACAACAAATGTACATAAAAGTATTACTTGTCTATTTACAGCACTCTGTCCTGTTCCCATTACTATTACAGGACAAAGTAAGTAAAGGCCTTTTCTGCAAACAAATGGAATCGACATTTGTGGCTTACCCAAGGGCTTACCAAAATAATGTAATTAGGTAGTACATACTTAGGTACACAAGAGTATGTATTTATGTATGTAATGTAAATAACATGTTTGCAAGTAAATGGCATCTTTGAAATATAAATAGTATTTATTTATGTATGTATGTAATGTACACAGATAGTATGTATGTATTGTAAGTACATACAATACACTCACCGTGCAAACACTCAGACTGAATTTAAGCTCGTAAAAATGTACAAAAAACTTTAACTTAGTATTCGCATTGGCTAATATTGCGCTTCCTTCGTTCGCTCAATTTCCGTTGTCGAGAGATGCAACGAATTTGCTATTCCGTTTAATAAATATCGACGTAGTTTTTTGTAGTCTATTTATATTATCTACTGATACTGATATGGCATTGGATGATTTCATGCATATATTTTGCAAAGTACATAACACTTAGATTTGCATCATTGGCAAACACTCTGCTTTATTTTATTCGTAGGTACCCTAGAGAAGAAATTTGCCTGAGTTAACTCGTTGAGCAGCAAATATGACTTTTTGTTTGAATTTGAAGTAGGTACTCACTTTAACCCATTATGCGACTTGAATAATGTGTTTGAAATAGGTACTGAAGGCAGAGAAAGTTCAGATAATCTTGCTCATCTCAACCAAAAGTCAATGATTTCACTCAGTTTATGTGGGAAATGTTCCAAATATTAGTTTTATCGCTTTAACACTACCATTGACTTACATATGTTCCTATATACCTAAGGCACATTGTGAATTTAATTTTGTTCCTAGAAAATCCAACTATAAATGCTATACTTATATGCTAAGCTAAATACATATGCCAAAAGTACATTGGAATGTTAGGGAATCCTAATTTTAGTGATTGTCAGTAACTTAATGATCGTCGACCGTAGCCCCTAACTAAACATGGTCAACTGTTTCATTTATCGGCCCTCAACGCTCGATTGCTACAAAAAACGTAGAACTCGAATACCTTTAGCCTGTATAGGGTAAAGGCCTATCATCATGCACGTCGTTTTACGTACTATCATTCAAGTTGAAAAATAACAGTGATAAAGGTCATAATATTGCACTCCCATTTTATCTTATTGATGCTATATACCGTTTTATATGGTGGGTATATAAATATACTAGATAATAGTGGGTATGCCTCAAGGCCAAATGTTAGGTCTCAGCTCACTGCTCGGTGCATAATATGATCATTTCTGTGAAGAACAAGGAATGTAAATTGTACTATAAATATACTATTATTGTGAAACACTAGACTAGCGCTAGACGAGCCGAATTCGTTTGCAATACCTGAGTGTAGACAAGTCTAATAAAAGCAAAATGAGATCTTTACTGAATATAAATGCGTTCGAGTGATGTAAGAAACGGAATGTGTTCTGAGAATGTGAACTCCAAGAAAGCAGGTCAAAATTAAAATGTCACTGGGAACATTCCATTCTATGGAAATCCGCGTATTTATAAGCTAAATTTAGAAATTAACATTGAAAGTGCAAAAAAGGGAAAGCAAGCAAGTCATCCTCTACTATACATTCAACGAATAATATTACTAGAAATTTTTTAGGAGTTGTGTCCTCAATCTGAATACTAAGTACATAGGCCTCTTTAGTAGTCAGCCCGAAGGTTAACCTAATAATGAATACCTCCCCTTTAAGTATAGTGAAGTCCTTAAGCTATAGATTACATCATGTTGACATCCTGATTTTTGGACAATACTGCAGTTTCTGTACAGATTGCTATGTGAAGTCGGCTGTTGTAAGTAGTTTTTGATGTGCCATCATAAAAACATATTTAAATGTGAATGCACGAACTTAGACTAATGATATCGTTGCATAGAAATTGATATGCAAAGCAAACTGCATAGCTTAAAGCATCATTGAATGCATTAAGACCAAATAAAATTAAGTGAACCGGAGCAGTCTAATTGCTTACTCACCCTCACATTTGTTATTTTAATTACTTTGTACATTTTCTGTTGAAATAACACTTAACTATACATTGATCACGATAAACATAACATTATTATTCAGTGCATAGGTACTATACTACCCCTGCCAGCGATTTGCTACATACATACACAGCTAATTATGAATAGCTATTTTTAGAAATTGTTTCTCCCCGATAATTTCTCTTAAACATATATTAAAGTAAAACCGAGAGTACTAAAAAGGTTACTTAGCACAAATACAAACTTATGATACATAATGATGAAGATGGCAAGAAAATTAGTACTATCTGTATTAGTTTACTTGCAGGATTGTTAACTGTTTACTTCCCATGGTAAAATATATATCTAATAAATTCCGTTGGCATTGACCAAGGCAAATGTGGGACTGCTACTGGTCATACTTAATTCATTTGCATCAAAACAATTTATCATCTCTGAATGGCACAATCTTAAAACGAAATAACAATTTTATGTATTCGTAACACGCGGGGACAAAAGAGACATTAAGTTATTTAAATACGCTTTAATAGTAAAGTAGTCTCAATTAAAGGAAATTGTCCTATGAAAATAGCTTGTCGAGGACTACCTGACGACTAAACCTGGGAAAAGTAGTCCAAAAATTGTCATTCAGGTCTAGATTTTTAACATTTGAAATAATAGTATCCTCAGGGAACTTATGAAGAATTCACAATAAGTGAGAGACACATTATTTCTTCTGAGCTCTGAGCCGAAATGCCTCAAAAGACTGAGCTGACTTCAGTGACATTGAATGTTCTTTATACAAGACACCACAGCATCTTCAGTATGCTTTATATTTCATTACGTATTCATCATGCACGACGGTTGAATGTAAGAAACCTGGAAACTCTCAAAAGCCATCTTCAATCCATTACTTACGCTGTGCTGTAGCATAAAGTAATATATATTGGATTGGGTACATGTGGCAAATGTAGAAGTTACGGATGTTAAAGAGAAGTCAAAAAACTTCTGTAGGAGATACTTATTCATCAGAAAGAGCGATACAAGGGCCCCATGCAATTCCCACTCCATAAAGTTAATGTGGATGGGGAAATGTCCTTGGAAAATGGATATTTCCTGCAATAATAATACTTTTGACTTACTCATCCTCTTAGTGCCATGCCAGAGAAGTACGACGTATGTGTGGTTGTCAGTGTCCCCCGAAGTTCATAACTTACATTTCCATTATGTATTTCTCCAACTTCATATTAGCTTTCTTTCCGTGGCTTAAGTAGATGATTCGATTCACGCTAACTTTGGGCTGCAATGATTTCTCATTTTTTTCAATTTGTGTTCCATTATCTTATGTCCTTACAAAGTTTTCCTCTCTATGCAGAATGGAAAATCTGGAGGACGCCTACAAGTGGAAAATGGAGAGGGAATGATAGCGATAGGGCACATTGGCTTAAGTGCTTGCTAACTGTATGTATAAGCAGGCATTAAGGAATAAAATGCTGAGTCGACTAAAGTTTCATCTGCTAGTGCTGCGACTACATATTATCCTCGTCATATATGAACGGTGTGAATTATATGAGACGAAGTAGAATTGTATACCAACTGGGAGTAAGTAGCTTTCTGTGGAATTGAAGAAGGATCGTAAAGCAGTGTAGCAAACTGAAAGAGTTTTTCTCTCCGAGTTATTCCGTTCTTTAATATGAACACATAGCTCAAGCTCACTCACAATCAGTAACTTTAAGCTTTAGTTGTTGAAAGAGCCCAGGGAAGCTCAGAATCAGAGGAATAGTGAGACTTTTCTAGAAAATCTCTTATTTGCACAAGAACTTTCCACCAGAATAAGAAAGGGGATTGATTTTGTGAAACTTCAGTATGTAAAGTAAAGGCCTCATGTTCTCAATCTATATTGTCAAAATGTTTGTGATAGTATACCTACTTATATAGTAATAGGTACATATATTTTCATCCCAGATCCCAGGTAAGCTTAGCTAATATTTAGGGAACATTCACTAGCCTAATATTATCTATTCTTAAAGTAACTATATAGTTCAGAGAGATGTATCTCTATGATTTTTTTATTCCGTTTAGTGCTCAAGAAACTTCTATGTAGTTTGCGAGAACTCTAGGTACTAGGTACACACAAGAGGAAAAAATTCCATAGAAATATCTTTCTCACGTTTTTAAACCGCAAGGGAGTACACCAGACAGGCACCATAATCGCTAATCGGTGTCTCTAGTGAAGTTTAATTAAATTATATATAGATGAGTAATAGAAATGGATGTGGAGACCAAAGAGAACTAAAGAGATGAAACAGCACATGTCAAATGTTGGTGGAGAGATTAACTCTTTCATTCACCAGGGATTACCGTTTTCATCTGAAGCATAAGTTCAAAACTTCATTTGTAATATATTGAATTGTATCTTCTGGCGAGTGTCACTGTGGATATAAAACGAAAGATCAGAGTCGACTCTTTGTTCTTATCACCCTAGCCCCAGAAGATGATGCGATCTCTACCTTCGTCACTAATTATATACCTATAGTGCTAATATAATATGCCCTATAGTTATCATGTCACGAATCAGAAACCAAATTCTACGTTAGTAGTCCCAAAAGTCGTAAAACTTCAGGAAAATCGTTAGAGCACATTTTTAAGCTACACAAAAGCAGCTCTTCTATCGTTATTAGATCCTGTGTAGGAAGATTTATATGGCTAGGAAACATTGAGGGCTGATCACATTCCTAAATGCTCTAGGTTCTCTTTCCTGGTCTACACAATGAAAGAAAATCCACGAAATGGCATTAGGGATAGATGAAGAGCTATTTGAAAATGGTGAAAGAGTATCAAAAGTGTAATTAACCTTTTGCCTTTCCTTAACAGACGGACATGACTGAAGCTAATTAAAGTCATTGGATGAAATATGTTATTGAAATTGCACTCGTAAATTACCTTTAGGCTTTAATCATGCTTCTCATGCGAACATGTTTGCTAATGTAAATACGAATACTTGGGGCTAGTGACATAATGTAGAACAAGCAAGCCGAGTTATTAGGGTTTTAGTGCATCTGCTCCATACACAGTTGTAATGGGTCTACAAGTGCAATATCGGTATTGGTTGGATCAAGCAGAATATTTAATTTTGCCTGCTTAAATACTAGGTGATCTGCATAATATGGAATGATGGTTGCAAAATTTTAGGTACCTAAACGAATGTTAAGTTGTGAGTGAGCCCACGAATGCCCGGTTAACCTTCCATCCAGATCATCTAAAGGAATTCTACATCAAAGCATTCTTCAACGTAATATCCAGACGAAAAGTCTAGCTTTTCTTGGATAACTTTCGCTTTCACTTAACATTAGAGAAAGTAGGAATGAGCAGGCTCCTTTGATCTAACTCGTTTTATACTGGGAGAGAGCATCAAAGAAGAATCCTGGCACTCTCCAACTTATTACAAGACGATGTTCCACACATGGAGTGTTATATCATTATCTACAAAAGTTAGCTATCTCTTCCAAACTATCCCAACTACACAACTGAGGGTGCTAGTACATTGCTAATGTATTACATACCGGATGGCTATTAATTTGGAAGTAATGCCCTCAACTCGGAAATCTTATACAAGTAGTAATCGCTAGTTTATAAGCGAATTGAGTCATCTGCTGTATTGCCAAATACCTAAAAGGTTTGCCGAAATTTCATGCGTAAAATATGTGATATAACTTTATGAGCTAGTTCACTGAACGGCGCAAATTAAGTTGTTATATATCATACCGATACATTCCAAAGAACCATTTTCTACTAGGGCCGAAGACCACGTTCTGGATTCTCATAAATAATTTAACAAAAGATTTGTAAACTTCGATTGCACGCTCTTGCTTTCAAAGTTAGAGGTGGGCCCAAACTAGGATTTCACTTTGAATGTAGCTCTAATGGAGTCTGTGAAGTGTCCGACCATTCCAGAGATAAATTGATGTATATCAACAAAAAGTTTTGTTAGTTGATTTGACATGGTGCAATAACATAATTTGATATCAAACAATTTGATTGTTTAAGTAATTGCATCCCACCTCTAGGCAGAACAAACCTGATTTTTATTTGCTGTGTAACAATCTAGAATTTTCTTGGTACTAATGGTAATCATCATTTGTAACTTCTTCAGTCATTCATTCCTAACGTATTGTGCAAAGTTTTGACGGCTTAGTGTTCGTGTGTGAGATTCGTCTCTGACACTTCTTTGAACATTTCGTGAGAAAAGTCGTTATTATTTCCCTCGTACATTTGGTGCATATGTTTTGGCAAGTTTTCCATCCTCGCCTCTCTTTCTCTTGCATATTATTTGTATTCCACATTTCTAGAAGTAGGAGATTTGGCAAAGAAGTAGAATTCTATCGCACGTGAAATAGTTACAGTTTATAGGATTTTTCATATTCTTAAGAACTGTTCTTTGTTAACTGTGTGGGATTTGCTCACTTCCTGACGGCTGAATGACTTTCATATTCGTTTCTCTGTCACAAGTTATTTACAACACTAATATTTATGTACCTACGATTTGCACAAAATTGTCATCCACTGGTAGTTATCGTTATTTTTTGTGATTTCTCTCGTATAATAAAACGTTCTAATCTACTTACAAAGTACTGCTTAATATTTATTCGCAAACTAACGATAGGAACAGCCGAGAAACCAACACCTGCATAGTATTAAGGAAAATAAAATAAAATGAGCAATAATATATATAATAGGTACCTATTATGATAAATATTATGGCAAGTGCTTTGGGAAACTATGCACAAAGACAGCGATGCAATCGTGCCAACTTTTACTTACTGATCATATCGTATTTTTATAGACAGTACTTACATTTTCAGAGGAAAATGAAAGCAATGAGCATGGTTAGCAAAGCATGAGAAAATAAAACTAGAAAAGACTGGCTCCTACTGTCAATGTGATTCACAGTTCAGTTCAGACACATCTTGTACGTATGTTTTAGATGAAAACGACATTTATGTTAACATGACTTAAAAATTCAGTAGTATGTGCATAATAACTGATTCTCAACTATAGATAGATAATCTATAGATGCGAATAGATACTACCTATATAGCTATAAATACTTATAAACTGTCTAACGTATCGGCTGACAAATAAGTCTGTAATATTTGGCATTTTGACAAATGGTATACAGCAAAGTACGTTTTGCCATCTTGCACCATACAGAAATGTTTGCGTCTATTCAAGAGTCATCAGACATTGTTGACACACTTATTCATTCCCAATTTATTTATGACTAGAGTTGAGAGCTTAGCTCAAACACAAATAAAAGTGTCAGTTAATTTTGAGCGATTGGTAACACCTATCCCGATAATATTATACTTTCTTCTGCACGTATTGCAATATATCTCCATCGCTATTCTTTCCCACCAGGAAATTGTTCTCAAGTTTACGATCACAGTCCATTACATGTGTAAATGTCTACATCCTTCCTTTCCCTCCTCAATATCTTATGTTATGAATACTATACAAATGGAATGACACACATGTGTCTATGGTATGCTATGCTGTGACAGTGACAGCTATTACTACAACAGATTGTCTTCAGTGCAGCCAGCAGAGATTTTTCATCAATGCCGACAGTTGCCAATGCTGTCCTATGCAATGAATAGGAACGCCATGTCAAGCAAAAAAGAGTATTAAATCCATGCTACTCTTTCTAGTCAATGATGGAAAATATAAGGAAGTGAGTTTTTTTTGACCTTATTTTTCTATACACAGTTTTCTATGTATCAAAGAGTCTCACACGCATATAGCAGGATGTAATGTACCTACGTGCATAACTAACGCACATTAGTTTTCCTGTCCAAGAATCGTAGAGTTCAACAAGTCTATTGATTGCATAAGACTTGTAGATATTTGTGCAGATTAATCTCCTACCCAAATACTTTCATCCTCTGTTATCAATCGAAATTCTTAATGCAAAGCAGCACAATCAAGACTCTTCCACTCTTCCAGTTTGTAAATCTCAAGACTGAACAGAAAAATATGGTTGATGCATTGGCCAAAATCTGTACGTAAAAGGTTTCGGTTGAAAATCTATTTACGTAATCAACGTTTGTAGGAACTGGGCACATACACCATAGCAGATACCGATAATATGCAATTCTTAAAAGTACCATAGGATATTATAGGGTAATGTTGTTTTAGGGAGCTGACTGAATCGGTAAATCATGTTATAAACTTTAAATAAAAAAGTATTAACCCTTGTGGTGTGATATGTGCGGCACAGATGAAAAGAAAATTGAAACAAACCTGACTTGACGAGACGAATTCCGACTAATAAGAAGCAGCTGTAGAACAAGATATCCTTCATGATTCCAACAGGGTAACTTTTAGCTGGGCAAAGTTAGTAGAGTTGGGCAGAAAATGTGGAATTTTTTTCCTGGGTCTCTTCAAAAGGAGTTGGATTGAAAAACGGATAGAGAAGTTAGTGGAGTGTGTCTTTTTTAGATGTGCAAATGGAACACGACAATTCCAATTGAGTCAGAAAGAGAAAAGAGTTACGTCACGTTTGCTTGGCAAGGAGTGAAACTGATCTGCTATGTTTTGTTATGATTCGGTTTATTCGTCTCTCGTTCTCGTATTTATGTAGGTAGGATGTATTATTAAGCTGAATCTAGGTAAGGCAAGTCACTCTGAAAAGACTTCCTTTCCAGATCTAAAGACATGTATTTGTGAAAGTTGGAGGTTCAGAACAGAGTTGTCTTGAATTTCCGTTTGATTCCTGGTAATCTCTTTCAACTGAAGATTCTGCTGCACAATGGGTATAATATCATTTAGTTTACCAACAATAGTAAAGTTATCTTATAAATTCCGTAGGCCATATTTTATCCAGGCGAAATCAAGTTATGAAACATAGCTCAGGTATATAGAGAGATAATAATATGGGAATGTTTGGAATTTTATTTAGTAGTACATACGTGCTTTTGAGATTCTGAGCCAAGTACATGCCCTAATGTGACTTCATGGTGTGGGAGTAGCTTTCTCCGTGAAGTATTTTCACTCCAGTCCAGGTCCAGTCCAGTTTGTCCATTTACTCTCGTCTCGTCGCCCTAAAACTAAATGTAAGTACTATACATTCACCCTTTTATACGATATTGTTATGACGCTAGAATACTGAAGAGTAAGTACCAAATACTACACGGAGATTCCACTTGCGACAAGGTAGTCTGACAATAAGACAAAGACCACACCGATGTCTCGGGGAAAGTTGAAGTTGATCCTTTGTTATAGAACCTATAGCTAGGAGCTTAGTTCCTTTACTCACGGTTGACCGGTTTTGTCGGAGTACGAACGTACCTAACTAAACTTTATTTAGTTTGGTGGACCTATCTCGTTGACTTGACTCCACTGGATTCAAGTCAACTCAAAAATGGAACGAATGTTGTTTCGTGGTTGCTATTTCTTGTATGTGAGCGTTCGGGTCTGATGTCTGTGTAGTTCTACTTGTGCTCTTCCTGATCTCCTGTGCTCTGCTCCCTCGCAACTTGCTTACACTTTCCCAGTCAAGAGGACCTTAAATGGGGAAAAGACAGTCTGGAAAAGAAAGCAGATGCTGCATCTCGCTCGCTTTTATAGGCTCACAGCATATGATATGAGTTGCACATATATTCATCGTCGCCGTCCCGTCCCGCTCCTTTTCCTCACAAACCACTATTTTCATCTCATTCCCTTGCTTTCCTCTTACTTTCCTTTCCAGCTCCATTTCCCTCCTTTGCTTAGTGAGCAAGTTCACATCCTACTCAACCACACAAGACTTATAGCCTTACTACTCCCACTATAACCGCATAACTAACTACCGCCACTACCAATACTCGCGTTCGTGCTCGAGTTGAATGTTACGCCAGAGATATTGCGAGAGAAAGCTTGATACTCCTCTAATGCCCAGCCAGATACACAAGTAAGCACAGCCACTGCACACGGAAAACCCACTACTAAGGATACCATACAACGAAACCAGAAAGGAAAATAAAGCTCCTTTTTGTTCGTGCTCCTCTTCATGTTCGTTTCACCCTTACCTATCGCCTGCCTGCATTTTATACCATTCCCTCTATGCTACACACATTTTCTATAACTGCATCCACACATTATGGACAAGACATCATCATCATCCTTGCATTGTACTTTGAATATACCTGCCACTACTTATTCGACCATATTATACAGATACTTCAAGCTACCTTCGCATAACATCATCACGCAAAGACTGTGCAATGAAGTCATTTTAAATATATATACCAAATATTGCATGCTATGTCAAGGAATATGCTAAATGAAGAGGCAGAATAGAGTGGAGTAACGACTTGCTGATTATCAGCTAACGTATTTTCGCAAATAGGATCACTTCTCATCAAGAATTTACACAGATTTATCTGGTTACTTTTCTTTTGCTAAAATCAACTCATTCTTGATACGCAGGGGTGAACCAATTGCGTAATTTGAATTACGGTGAGGTGCATTTTAATCAATAGAATTTTAAATTGAGAAAAACAAATAAACAGATTATTTAGTTTTTCGTAGGTTTATGGTTGTACACCAGGCAGATGTTGATAATCCTCGACACTACTGTTAACTTCCACACATACATACGATGAAATTATAAATGCAGTCAATTCTAAATTGCCAATGAGTAATATAATGTAGCAAATAGAAGTAGTAAAATGATGAAAGCATTTCCAAACATGAAAATAGAATGTATCGGGTGTCTTTCTCGGAATACACGGCAACTATTTAGTATTCGACATTCGACACTCATTCCATTCAATCTATTACAAGTAGCTACATGTGTACACTTATTTACATAGCTACTTTGTAGGGGCTTTGTTAGACTCGCATGATTTCGATTTTCAACGAACACATTTAGGTATTGTCTGTATAAGCACCAAATAGGTGGCACATCAACCGTAGAATTTGATGCTAAAAGATACCATTCGCAATCCGAACTTGTTTTAACAGTTAGTGAATTGGTCGTGTATGGTTCACAGTTGGTAGTCTGGTTACTGCTCTGTGACAGTGTCTAACAAGGGTGTCGTTGTTGTGCACAAGTCAAGAGTAGTGTGTAACATTGCATGCTGCACTATTTATGATCTGTCGGGTAGACACGTAAGAGAGATGTAGTGTAAACTGACTGACTATTGTACTGGCTGTAAAGGAATGTAATCTGCTACAAGATTACTTTGCTGTATCCCTATAACCTATAAAGGATATGATTGGATTGAGTATCGCTTTGAACCGATATATAGGATGTGTAAATTGAATTAGAGCCGAGGACGACGTAGTAATATATTGAACATTTATAAATAAACATAGCACCTACTTAATTTACTATTTGTTTATGTTAGTCTCCTTGCTTTCACCACAGAAGTATTTCGAGTCTTGAGTGAAGCAGTTGTCTTCGCCCTGTGATATTATGTGTCTACACTCATTAGGATAACATGCATTTAATAATGTTATCTAGGCATGTACCTATCTACCCTATATTACAGATTATATGTGCATCCAGAAGAGCTAACACTAGAAGAGAGCTACGTGTAGAAAAAGCTGGGCTGTAAATAAGTCAAGAGGAGAAAGCTATAGTGGCTCAGCACAGGGTTAGCACACTGTGTATATATGTATCTGTGCGGAGTGAGTTGTACTCATGTAGTAACTCTCTGTATTACGTAATACATAGCCCCTTAGAAGGAAGATGCGCAAGTCGCAATAAAAACCACTTTGATATTCTCAACTGATTTGATTTCTTCATTGCACACACGAACAGAGAGCTGCTTTGTCTCCTTCTGGGAAAGAAGCTATAGGAAATGCGCTGCTATAGATAAACCTTTGTAGTTTTTCCACAAAAAACACTTACGTACTTAGTTTTAATATTATGTAAGCAATATTATATATTATATATCTTTTGTCACTTTCATGTATGTATACAGATCAAATGTATATGCCCATAACTGTCTTGCTTTGTTGTGCATGAACCTAAACTGGAACTCAAGTAAAAAAACTGTTTGCTTATGGCTAAAGCAATTGTCATATGAAAGTTGCTACTTTGACGTTTGCGAGTCCCGCCTAAGGCATGTTTGCTTTCTCCTCCTTCCCTCTATTAAGGGTAAATTCAATAGGGTTATCTAATTAGACACGATTACAATATGCACCTTAGTTTTTGCATGTGAAATTGGACAGGAAAGACCTACATATTTACAAAATTATGCTTCTGGTGCATTATAGTGCGAAATACTTTAGCTCGGCATAAGTATAGGTACATTATACGTTAGACCAATATATCTCTAACTAATCCTACGCTCGTTTCACATAATTTTTGTACCACGAAGTAGAAGTAAAATATTATGGCTCTATTGTACTATTTGGGATTGTAAAATTTTTGTGGTGGGGCAACAAAGTGCTATGGTAGTTAGTAGTTTATATATTACTATATTACATCCCTTATCACCCCATTTTCAACACTGAAACCTGCTGATTCTATTTTTTCTTTTACAATGGGAAACAGGAATTATACAACAATAGTATTTTATAAATGTGAAGAGAATAGAATCTCTATTAATCGTAATACTACAGATACTCAAATATATGTCTAAAAGTACCTAATGCGTTTAGTTAGGTTCAGTATCTCCTTTTTCAACATACCCATGCTGTCTATTCTATGCTAGGACAGCTAGGTTACTGATAACGTCTGCAAAATTTACGCATTCTGTATATCTATATATGAGTTCGGGTAAAGGGGCTTCGGATGGTTGAGTCAAGATTCAAGAGGACGAGAAATCGATTTTTATTTGTACCTATAATGTCTATATTGTTACTGTCAGTCAACGGATAAAATACAGCCATATACAGCCAATCAAATCAGCCGAAATGCATTTGGTACTGACTATCACTAAACAGATTGACCACTGTCATTATCCGGTGGGTGGGTAAGCAAGATCTTCATTGTTAACTTCCGTCACGTTCTAAATGCATTCCTAAAGTACTTCGCTAAAGTATGTTGTTGCATGTATTGAGTTCAATACTCATTACATGCAAGGAGGAAGGAGATGTCTGAGAAGTTACAAAAATGTTATATCGTGGCTGAAATTCCATAAACTTTCATGGTCATAGAATTTCAATTCGCTTCATAAGTTTTCATATGTATAGTGGACACCTACAGCAGTACAAATGTATTCATACAACTGTACTTACATATTGCATTAGGGTTACACATGTAAAGGGTTTTGCTTTGACTTCTAAGAACTTACGGAACCATGTGTATCCAATTTAATAATAATATAGGTATAGATAGGAATATAGGAATCAAGAACACTTTAGATACCTATAATTTAGAAGTGTAAGAAATGCAACTTAGAAGGACATTGTTTCTATTAATTTATTTCTTTGCAAAGTAATACTATCATTGATACAGATTCTTTGACATTGTCTCCAAACGATTTATAAAACCCAAGCTTCTCCAGCATTACCATTCGTAAAAGTATGTAGAATTTTTTGATTTGTACTATTCACAACAAGTCAGAGAGTTAAAACATTGTTTCATTGTTTGGTATATTCAGAGCAATTTGATTTGCCACTGAATTTAGGACGGATAAATAGCTGCTGTTAGTTTTTTGAGATTACATTTCAGAGAGAATAAGTTATACATATTTGTTTTCTAATTCTAAAAATCCTTAACTATAGTTTTGGAATGTAAGATATACACTTTTTTTTAAATAAACGATTGTAGATAAAGCTCTAAAAATACAAGAATTTCTGCACAACACATTTCTTTTTCTCACAGGTTTAAATGTTGCTATATAAAAGTACGTAGTATAACAGCAGTGCGCTTAATTACATAAGTTGCAAATGAGATTAAGTGTCACATAAAATTCTCAACTCCATTAAAAACGTATGGCAAAATAAGGCATTTGATTATCCCCACCATGAATAAGAGAATATGGCGCCGGCGGAGGAAACCAGAAGTAATAACCAACTAAATCTTACGTTTCCAGCTCCCAACTGTAAGGAAAAAACGAAAATTAATAAAAAAAAAAGACTTTTCTTTTAGATTTTTCCTTTACTACTACTACTTCATCAAATGGATTATATTTGTGGATGACTAGCAATAGCAGTAAAACTAAATTATACAGAATACGGACAGTTCCAGAATACAAAGAAAGATATATGCTTACCACAATATAGTAGTTACATCGATCCCCCTGACAGCACTCTGCACATTTCCAATCCTCATACCAAATTCGGTGACAAAAGGAAGTGAAGTTCTGTCGTCGTTCTTCGCAATACTTCCTTTCGGAACAAGTTTTAGTGACATAGTATTGTTTTTCTGCTCCTTGTGACCAATACGGTGTACCTAAGTAATACAATGATTTACTTGCTTAATACTCTTATTGAAATCATCTAAAATCCCAATTATTCAGAGTTTCATTAGATTTGTGCAGTAAATTATGGATTATTAGTAATTTAAATGACAAATAGGCACTAACTTCCCCATCTAAGCTCGGTTAGACAGGTATCTTCTCCATAATTACAAGTTTTAACTGTAGTAAGACATTTTTCCACATTGCCCTCTTGTTTATGACATACATAGCATTCCAATCCAAAGACGGCATCTAAAACGACAGATTAAGATTAAAGTAGGTATATTAAAATCAATTTTTATATGGATTCGCCTTTTCCTACGAAAACTTTTGTGCTGTAGGTTCAGGAAGTAAGCTATTTAGTGGTTCAATAATAGTGGGGACTAATCCGAACAGTTTAACTGCACACAAGTTTATACTTTCATTTCACACCTTAACTTTCACAGATTATATTTTTTCTGTACCTATAACTGTACTATTTAGTAAATGTTGCAGTGAAAGTTTATATGCAGATATATAAAGGCAGAGAAATGTCTCAAACTCACCTGTAGTACAAGCTAATAAAATAGCGCACAATAAGATCGCTACCATTTTCAAGATTTTGTAAATACGTGAGCTACTGATGGCGGCTGCACTGCTTACGATAATGGCCTTCCTTGGCAGGAACAGACAACGGACAGTGATAATTTTTCTGGAAAACAGTTAATTTCGAATGTTCACATGTATCATTTAAGCATATTTGATCGTTTTAAAGTGGTTTAAAGGAATTAATACCATACCTATAGTGTTTTTGAGGTTTGGCCTTATTTCTTATTTATATGCAAATAATTTAGCACTTTTACATTACATTGATATTTTGAAAATATGAACTGTTTTCTCTACATTATCTAGGTGTGGTTGAGTTATTGTTGCGGTTGGCAGGCAATAGAAAATGTGACTGTTGTATAAAAACTATCCTAACAATAATCGTATGAATGTATTAGGTACTTGGACTCAAAGAAAACCTCCGTAAAGAGTAAACACTGCCACTTGCTCCATAGCTCGCTCTTCACCCCTTTTTTCCAAGTCAAGATGCCCCTAGCTAATAGCTGCCTAAACTAAACTATACATGGTTCAAATGGTTCAATTCATAGTTTCATATTATTTATAGTGAAGAAATTGTATTCTGTGGTTAAAAAAGGAGAATGAAAAGATCATCTTTCTATAATATGCACTGAGTTATACATGGTTATACTAAATATGTCCCGTACAGGTTGCCCGTCTTCCGCATACAGGTTCCAGTCATTCACACAGGTTACCCGCCCCCCTCACACAGGTTACCCGCCCCCTCACACAGGTTACCCGCCCCCCTCACACAGATAACCCACATTCCTCATACAGATAACCCGCCTTCCTCATACAGATACCCTGCTACTGCTACCCTCACCCATGTTACCTGCAACCCGCATACACGTACTGTTGCGAATTATATGCATTATAATATCGAATTCTATATATTATTATTATATTACAAATCCGATACATATTCAGGAATTTCGATGTAAATTCAGAGGTTTAGAGACAGATTCAGTGAAAACAGACAGACATACAAGTAAACATTCAGGAATATCGGTACAAATTCAATAAATTCAATTTTTATTAGCTGCAAATTAAAATTTAAGTTATACGAAAGTATTAGTTTTGATGGTTTTGGCGGGTTATCTGCATGCGGGTGGTAGATAACTTTTATGCCCGTGGCAGGTTTATCTGTATGCAGATAGGTCAAAATCGTAAAATGTTAAAAACGTAAGTCCATAAGTATATCTTCATTTTAAGCCTCATGCGTCCTGATTGATCCAAAATTGAGTGAGTTATCCACAAAAAGATGGTATAGGAAAACATATGTAAAAGCAATCAGGGCTGACGTACCTTAATGCGGAAGGCAGTTAGCCTGTCCCGGGTGTACCTCCCGTGAAGGGGGGCTTTAAAGCCCCAAAATTGTATTTAGTTACAGGACTGATATAGCGGGAATTTGTAGCTTTACTTCCGGATATGTCTTCTAACTTCTAATACAATTTATAGTAAAGATGAAATTTCGAATTTTAAATTGCTTGTTAACTAGGAGTCGAGATTGAGATGCTGGACCTAGAAATCCGATGTTATCTGGAATAGCATTATTCCAGGCACTATTACCGTCGTAAGACTACGCCTAAAATTCGGCAATAAGTTTGTTATACAAGATGATTCCTTTTTAGTATTCGATCTGGCTATTAATAGAACCTCATCACTATGAATTGAGAGTCTTATGCGTCCCACCAATCCAGCAATCTGATAAAGTTTAATATGTCGAGATCATAATATTGACAAAAAGATGGGCTATATATTTGGTACAAGCCGTAAAATTCCAGATTTAATACTGTCTCACCTAAACAGCAAAGGTCCGTGTAATAAAACAGCTGCATATAATTACAAGATTGTTATCTCTTGTGTGTAAAAGAGTACTTTTGTCTTGCCTGGTAACATAATGTCACACACTTCAGGATCTGTACATCTTTGAACGTAAATTAAAACTTAAACAAAAGCCTGATTTATCGTTAACTTAATCTAAAGTAGGTATATTATGCATAACAGTGGTGTGGAAATGGCATTCTGCCGAAAAATAACAGACCTAGTGCCGCCGATAGTAGTTATTACTACTCAAAATAACATTTAAGAGCAAAAGCGACTACCTAAGATAAGGTTATATATATGTCATATAACCATTAGGGCAAAGCAGCCCCCAGTGCAATCCAGTTTTAATGTATACGTAAGAGATTTCAGGATTATTATTGCCGTTTCGTATACAATTCGGAATAAAAAATTAGAGGTGAAGTTGCAGTGATGATTTTAACGCGTCCTGGTTGAGTCAGTTCAGCAGTTCAAATATATATAAAGTTTATATTACATGGTAGTTGGGAAATTACTACCCCAATAAGCTGCCAGTGTCAGCTGTATTCTGTGTTTTAAATTCTTATTTACGAACATTACTACGATCACAAAGAAGGAGAAATAGTCGACTTGAATCTTCTTTTCGTTGGGTTGTCGAGTGGAAGTGTCGAGAAGTTTACAGTCATATCCTTATAAACTACCAACTTGAAAGTTGGTTCAGAGATAGATTTTCTTTTTTTCAGTCTAAATATGATATACAGTCACTTTATTATTCAACTTGAATATCAACATTTACAAGAAAGGATGAGTTTATATGTAGTTTATGTATCTGCTAAAAATAGATCGTGTTAAGAGCATGGCGCAAATCCAAATCAAAGCGTTTTGTGGCAAAACCTTTCAATCTTTCTCGAGCTTCTGTTCAGAAGGACTGTTTCGAATTTCTTGGATATTCTCCTCTCCCATAAAGCACTCCTTGAGATTTAGTTCCGCATTAAGTGCAAAAGTTATCCGGGGTGGATTGAGAATCTCAAAGCAGAAAATTGGAGTTGGAGAAAGTCCTCAAGTTAATTAAACGGAAACGATAATGGTAAGATATCCATTAGCATGATGTGAAAACTCATTTGTCTTGTAATTAGGCACATAGTAACTGATGATACATACGAATAACTCACTCTCATTTCTGTTCACAGTCTGACGAATTGGACAAGGATCAAATTGCAAGTAAGTTATGGTCATTAACTATCCTTCTTGCTATTTAAACTGCATTTAAGTTTCATTATACGTTAATTACTTTTGTGCTATTTAATGATGTTCATCCTTTGCATTCCTATTTGTACATCATGAACTGGTCGTGGAATGTAATGATATTATCCTAAAATGTAACATGAAAAGAACTAAGGAAGAGTGCTTAGTTATCTATTTCTTTGTGCTGCGTAGTTTTGCAGAAAGCTTTCGACAGCTTTGCCCAAGGAAAAGGCTACATCACACCCGAAATGGTTGGCACGATTCTTCGAGTGATGGGTCAAGCATTTAATGAGCAAACTTTGAGGGAGCTAATAGCCGAAGTTGACGAAGACGGTAAAAGAGCAAATACAATTTCCAGAGAAAATTAGATAGACGAGCTTAATTCACTTTCATCGGCTAACTCACGTTGTCTTTTTGGGATAAAGTGTTTCTCGGAGAAAAGGACTAGATATGATTTAATAGCTGATTTGATTGAATATATAAGAAAAGTGCCACTGAAAAGGATGAGTAAAATTATAAACCTTTTCTAGGATCGGGCCAAATTGAGTTTGCAGAGTTTGTAATCTTGGCCTCTAAATTCATTGTAGAAGAAGACGAAGAGGCTTTACAGAAAGAACTGAAAGAAGCCTTCCGTCTGTATGATAAAGAAGGTAAATACTTGGATATTTATTCAGGACATTGTGTTCTTTCTGTCGCTGAGAAAAGCATGATCATTAAAATATATGCTTGCTTATCCTACAGTAGAGTATAAATGGTATTGATAACAATAACAAAACATACGAAATTGTATATCCCTATACACAATTACAAAAACAGTTCCTGATTCCTGAAATACAGACCGGGCACATACCATAACCACACTGAACAAAGTTAATCTTTCAGGACCGGACTTAATTCATGTTATACCGTGATTTCTACGTTTATTATAGCATGTGGCCCATTTACTCGTTTGCTTACTGGTTACTTGAAATAGTAATTGGCTGCTCCATACAAATATTATGTCTTCTAAGTAAAATGTAGTATGCATGCCAGAGAGTCTCTTCTGTAGCTATCTGTCTAAAATTGCAATTTTAACTGCAAGTGATATTCTTATTCTGGTAAGCTATGAAAAATGTTTATTGGTACATAGTTGTAGTAAAGGGGAACAGATGTACTGAACCTGATTCACTGCCTATAATAACACGTACATTAATGTCAGCATATACTCTGCTTTAATACATATTATTACGGAGCCAAATAATGATAGCTTTTACTTCCGGCGATACATTATTGAATTCAGAGTGTTTCTAAATATATTCTTCACTCTAGGACACACACAATATATATCTAGCACAAGCATGGAAATCTGGTGTGGTGAGATTAGATTCATCTGTTATACTTGTCCAACTCGCTTTCTCGAATATAAGTTGTCGTTAGAGATATCTATGACGCAATCAGATTTCTTCGGAGCATTTCCCTCATAATGTCATAATATAAGTGTACCTACTGACGCTAGTTACCTACTATCATTTCTCATTGGCAGTAGTGCCCATATTATGTTCACATAAGTATAGCCATAGGTTTGTCTCTCAACTACAATACCAATGTAGGTATTTGTAATATTTATACGAGAGATATCCTGGATATCCTAGAACAACACCACATACATGTTTCAGCACCACTGGCGATGATTTACTTGCAGACCATTCCTAGTATACTGAGAAACATCTTTTAGGGTACTTTAAGAGAAGACAGAATTACTGTCAAATGTCTGCATCTTACCTATATTATAAGCACTTGACTGGTAGACTACACATTAGCTCGTCGATGTCTAAGAGATGAGGATGAAGGTACTATTATACACATTCGCACACATACTACATACATCTGTATTTAGCCTACAGATGCGTGTTGTATATTTTCCTTTCCTCCTCGTCGTCTTTTTCCACCCGCATGTTTTACGTTTTCCTTACACCCAGACTCTTGAAATAAATGAATTTACTCAACAAGCTTTAAAAGGAGGAACTGAAATGATTGTAAGCTGGCAAATCAAGTACGCTCATTTTTTACATGAACGACGAAAATAAACAGAATTTCACTGCTGCAAAATTATCTTCTGCATTCACGCTCTATCTAAGCTCCCTGTTTTCAACACAGAAGGCAAATACTAGACATACATGGTATTACGGATTATATTTATACCGATGTAAATGTAGACTTGTACGAGACATATATTCATTACATACATTTTCTTACGTGTACACTTTTCATATCCTTCGTATTCTATTTCTTTTATTTTTTTCTAAGCAACTTCCGTTGAGCTTTGGCTTATTCATATACTAAGGTATTTTGTCACCTGGTTTGATTTAGGGCTTTTCTAATAATAGTCCTATCCTAATACTCCTAATTCTAATTTCTGGAGTATTATTCTCTATATAAACAGTTATTATTTTGTCTCACCGCTAGTTATATATTGTTGCCTGCGTGTAGTGTAGGTACTAACAAATATTATTAACAATAGCATTTCTTGGTAATAATCCTTATACTAGACACAATTATCACCTAATTTATAACTTATGCCTTTAGGAAACGGATACATACCAACTTCCAGCCTAAAAGAAATTCTTCGAGAACTCGATGACCAACTTACTAATGACGATCTTGAAGGAATGATTACGGAAATTGATGAAGACGGTTCTGGAACAGTGGATTTTAATGGTGCTAATGAAACCTGCAAATATATTTACGTTGTTTCTATCAAGTAATTTATTTGGGCCATACTAACAAAGTTTCAAAATGGAATATATTTATCTCTTTTCAGAATTCATGGAGATGATGACAGGTTAAATGCAGCAAGTTTCTTCTAACCAGTATCATCACTAAATGTCACTTTTGCCATTTCGTTGTATATATGTAAATTGGATCATGCTATGTTATTCTCGACTATTATATGGTGGTGGTTTTAACTACAATGAGCGAAAAAATGTTCATTTTATTCTGCATCGCAAAATATGTCGCTGTATCTTCTGAATATCAACATTTTCTTATTTTCTAGTTGCAGCTTTTAATAATCTAATTAAAAAACTAGATCATCCTCCAGGGTATCTCTGTTGTCAATCCTTACTTTTTTCTCCAGACCTGCCTAACCCTCCAATAATATTATTAATGTATACTATACATCAGATATGCTGTATAGTGTACCATACCACAATAAAATTACCATAAACATGGATCAATTAATTGCTCTAAACTTTGTATATAATATTATCTAAATTAGCAATATGAATAAATCTCTTGAAAAGCCACGTAATCCGTTCTAATTTAATTGGGCGTAAAATATTTCTTCTTTTGTTTTTAAAACATGGTTTACAACACTTGATGCTTATGGTCTCTGCGATAGGGCTAATACAATTAGAGCAACTAAATTAGATTACATTTTATACTTAGGTACATCGACAGATTTACTTTAGCTTTAACTCTTAAACCAACGCCAAAACTATAAATAGACTCTTAGCAAGAATTTTAATTTAAAATGCAAAACGTATTTTTGGTTTTAATAATGCACACATTACTCTTTACTTGCAAACTTACAAAGCTATTCCTTCAAACTTATGTTTGGGTCTTGTCTTGATACACGAAGACGAAGGAAAGGAAGGACGACAGAAGAATCAAGAAGCGTAAAGTATTTATTTATGTAAGAACAAGCAAGTAAGAAGGAGATAGTTTTGTTCGGTTGGTTATGGCAGCTCCCTTTAACGATTGAATCTCTAACTACCAATCAAATTTCATTTCAGCATCACAGTGTCTGGTGTGATACGAATGGCACAATAATACAAACGAAGAATTGTCAAAACAAAACAGAAGGTTCATTTCAAAAAGTGCAGAAAAGAATCTCGTCAACGAAAAAGACTGGCTCCTGTTCAGTTCGTGACTGATCACTGCTCCAATTTTATGCGTTAACTTTTTGATAAAAATGGAGCATAGTCAGGTGTAATCCCTGCCGATCGATGTTTTGGTTGTGACTGGATGGTGAGCTAATTTTGTATTTGAAAACTGACTGACTAAAGTCCGTAAAGTAAACGTTGAATGTACTATTACTTTTTTAAAGTCTAAAGTCCCTATCTCTTCTAATCTCTATATTTTACCTTAATGTAAGTATAAGAGTTAGAGTTACTATATTACATATTAACATTGTAGAGTATAAAAATTAAAAGAAGTTTAATGCGTTTTAAAATTTTGTGAACTTTTGTTTCAGATTGCGATGGACTTTGATCTATAATGGACCCTATCCCTAGTAAAACGAAGGGAGGATTTATTCCGCTTTGAGGATTGCTAAAAGAATACAGTATATAGAAATAGAAATAAGTGAATTTGAATCTGTAATTGGGTATAAGTTTAATGCTATAATCTATGCTTTAATCTAGCAATTGATTGCATTGACTGTGCAACCAATCACAACCTGTAAGCAGAAAACCAAGGCAGGTTCCATCTTAATTCTTAATCAAGTGTCAAATCAAGAGTTTCAATTGTCATAGTGTGAACTTTGTCGGAGAATTGAAATGAAAGGAGTTCTCTGGAAATGGACAAACTACTGGAACGGTATTATTTCTTGTTCATAAAATTATTTCATATCTTAATTGGTAGGTAGACATAGGCATTCACTACAGTTTACCTTAGTATATAAGTTCAGTATCGTCAATCATAATTGATCTGGAAGGGATGAAGGTTTAATACTGAAATTTATGGAATTAAAGGGTCATGACTCATGACTTTTAAATCTATTTTATTCAGTTCCTCGCCAACTCTATGTAAGATATATGTTGATCAGACTTTTGTATGTTTATACAGGATGGCAACCTAGGTGGTTTATTCTCGAAGAAGGTCTTTTGTCTTACTACAAATCAGAAGAAGAAGTTAAACAGGGATGCAAAGGATCTGTTTGTGTTGCCGCGTGTGATATTAATGGTAATTACTTAAAACATCGGAACATCGTTAGTGTTTTTTTGCCCTCTTGAGACAAATATCATTTTGCACTTTACAATCAGGATACTGACTGTCTAAACGTCCTGAAGCCAATTAGCCAATAATGAAATTGGAATAATATATGTATTTAAGTATTGGCATTAGATATTGTAGCTTGAATATAAAATGTTCATTGTTATTTTTGTCGATTACTAATATACTTAATACTTATAGTTCACCACACCGATAACTTGAGACTTGACATCGTGATACCCGGAGAACAACACATATATGTACGAGCTGCTAGTACGCTCGAGAGACAGCAGTGGTTGGTAGCTCTGGGCAGTGCTAAAGCTCAAGGATTGGATTCTAGAACAAGAAAATTGTCTGGTTAGTGTAGTTTTTTAAGATATGTGCTTACATCGTCCTCAAACATTGCTCTCATCAAATTGAATAGCTGCTTAATGTAAACTTATGTTTGAATTTATTGCAAAACATGTGAAAAAGTCAATGCAAATGCATGATAATTTAATTCTTCATTCTCCGATTGGATAATTTACCTAAAATTGTTGACAGATCTCAATTTTAATAGATATTTTAACTTGTTAGAATGTATAATTTAATTTTTAATGTGATTTTAATGTTAATAGACTCAACACCAACTACTGATGCGGCTAAAACAAAGAAATCAGAGCTTCGGCTTTATTGCGATTTGCTCATGCAGCAGGTTCATTCCATCAAAGAAGCAGCAAATGATGAAGGAGGCCCAGATGTCAAGGTATAATAACAATTTAATTAATTACCTCAAAGTCACTGTGTTATAGGCACTGCATTCAATTCAAATATTTCAAATTCATAAAACTGACCCATGTTGTCCTTGTCGAATCGATGTCCTCTCCCAGTTCGTTGAATTTAGATAAACATTCTCGGTAAACAGTAATTTAACTGGTATCCGGAATTCTTACAACTATTTTCTTACAACTGAGGGTACTGACTTTTTACAACCGGGTACTGACTTTCTACAACCATGCTCTATTTCCTAATAATTATGTCAAATATTACATTACATTATAATGGATGTCGTATATGCTAATTACATGAAGGTCAATCGATATTTGGTGATATATTTCATTGTATTGATATTTATATATGCATCAGTACATGGTTGTAGAAAGTCAGTACCTGGTTGTAAAATGTCACTACCCTCAGTTGTAAGANACCTGGTTGTAAAAGGTCACTACCCTCAGTTGTAAGAAAATAGTTGTGAGAATTCCGGGATCCAATTTAACTATAGGCAATAGATAATTTACCTTTGAACGCTACCTATTTTAGAGGGAAAGTCGTATTTTATGGTATAAAGCGAATAATTAATGAGCAAATCGTAATATATCCACACATAAGGCTAATGTCTTATGTGTTAGTGATGGATGTTATTATTAAACAAAAATAATTATAACTGTAAGTGATCAAATATTTCTGCATTTAGAAACTGGATGAATCTACCAGCTTATTAACAGCAACATGTGATACATTCATCAAAACTTTGGACGACTGTGTACGAATCGCTAATGCCGCGCCTCCTTATTCACCCCCAGTTTCTCAGCCTGTTCATGTAGTTCCGATTCCGAATTCAACAAAAAATCATTCCTCGAAAGTGAAGTCCATCACTCATTCCAACTCAAATTAACCGTTAATATCTCATGATGGTATCGACATCCTTCCACTTATTTTGTTTTACGTTCTCTCGTGGATTTTGTGCTACAGATTTTGTCACATGTCTTACTAATCACATACTATGTACAATACGCATATAGATAGTAGTGTAATATAACACTTATATGAATGTGAGTGATATATCACAAGATATATTTATTTGAAATTAAGACATTCAGTGTAGCGATATGTTCATTAATAATTTTTGTCGTGGCAGTAACAGTCGCACTTAAACAATGGTTGAATCGTTTTTTGTAAGACTTAAGAGAAAGTAATGAAATATTTACAGTCGAAATGAAGTCCTCCGTCTGACATAATTATAGAAAATATTATAATGACATGCCACGTCAAGTAAGCGTCAAATATATATAATCAGGTTCTCGGTTTGTAGATATGATGAACAATTAAGACGATTGTGAGCTATTAACTAGTTATTATGTCTATTGATGAAGATGTCAATCAAAACCAAAGAAAATCAATCTCCAGTCCTTATTATTCTTCGTCTATTGCAGACTTCGCTACACGATGCAATTAACAGGCTGACAATTAACTATGATTACCATTAATATTACCTTTTCTAGTTAAACCGAGTGAATCTTGTTTAGGAACATTAAGCAACGAAGACTTCGTTACGAAGTTAATAAGAAAATGACTACATTAAATTAACAGTTCAATTTTATTTACTGGAAACCATTTCTTCGTAACAGTATACCAATTTCCATTACAAAGTTGAATTTTTAACTGCTTTAACTGTATTAAATATATATTTATGAATCTCGTTTCATAAAATCCTCGCTTATATGTTGTTAAAGGATTAGTATAATAATAGTCTTATATCTCTGAAAGTGTTTTCTGTAAGTGGCCAATTTAAATGTATAATATGGAAGAAGAGGTGCCTACCATAAAATGTGTATGAATTACGCAGCCCCATAATTATTAATTGGTCCATGTATTTCTGGCATGCCGTGGTTTGTATCTTCATTATGGAACCGTGCATGTCATAATTATTGATTATTTCTGTTGAGCTCCAATATTGTTAATTATGTATGTACAGTAGTGAGTAGTCTGTAGTATGTATCTCTGTATTGGTATAGTATGACGAATATCGACTAGGTAGTTGTTCTATGATTCCATATACGGATAGATCTTAGTGGGCTGAGTCGTTGCAACCGTTTAAGTGTTTATGATTTAAGTACAAGTTACGACAACGGAAAACAGTAGAGATATTGTACATTTACCTGTTATTTATATCTAAGTATGAGTTGTTAACTTTAGTGTAGTAACATGCCCATCACAGAAGATACTAGTAAAAAGTAATGCCTAATGCAAGCACTTCAACGAATTCCAATGAACTTAATTTAAGAAATTATTGTAATATGTGGGTGCAGTTGTGGTACCCGGAAATAATACAGACGTTAATTTATTATAAACTGTTAGAAAAGATCATTATGTCTTCATTAGTATTGTTATATAGAATACAGTGTTGTTACCGGGATATAGAGTATTGTATGGACACAAACTGTACTGTATTATCATTTCACTGGCGTATTATTTAAAGATCTTTTTACATTAACCATACCAATCACTCCACTCAATTGTTACTCAAACAAAAATTGTACAATTATTGTATGAAAAACTAATGAGAAGTTATAGTTTTTCAAATAAAAACATCTGGAACTAATACGAATTGTGCAAATCAATTTAAATACATAGATATTAATTATGATATAAAAGTAATGTAAATGCAAAGGTTGATTAAAACGCCTAACCAGTCAATATTTACCTATAAATCTCACTCTGAAGCGATAATTCAGACAGATCGTCAATATTAAAAATAGTCTTTATTTTCACATAATGAATATATTGTGCGCATTAGCGTCTGTTCTGTGTAGGATTTTCATGTTTTTGTAGATGACAATGACAAAAATACGTACAAGTTAACCATAATAATTTAAGAGAACTAACTGCTGGTATTGATTTTGTTGTGCTGCTTGCACTATCACATTTCATTTGGCATACCTAAATGCAACGTGGCATGATGCCATCTCCACGAATGTATACAATTGCAGTGCAATATGCAATTACTTAGAAACTGCTTCGGGAACACAGATGAGTAAGCTTCTTATACACTCTTAATAGTTGATGTTTAGGTATTTAACAATAGCATAGCATTTACTATCAGTTTCAGTCTGCATTTTAAATCCATTGTGCATAATAGCGTACGCAAATACAAATAATGTATGCATGTACAATTCAATTGTCCATCATATTTAAATGGATAAGACAGCAGAGCATTCTTCTTGCCAAATGTAACTGGACTAACTGCATTACAATCCCAATAATATTCTTCTGTTCTATTGTGTCCTGGGTTAATTTGAAATCTAAATACAACAGAAAAATGACAGACGAGTCGGTATGACAGAATAGCTCTCTATGTAAGTATGCGTGGTTCGCGGTTTCGTTTACGGTTTAAGAATTTGGGTGGTAAGTTAAGCGTTGAAGTGTCTCACTGTCGAAATTATGCCCGTTCATTGAGCACACGCCACCATGTTCGTTCGGAGGTTGGGCTCCAGTTGGGAGGTCTACGCTTTACGTTCACTTCCCCATCAACTTCAGTATTGAATCGGACAGAAGTCAACTGTCTAGGTCTTTAAGTCTTAACTCATATTCTCCAAGAAAAGATTCATCGCTTATGTGACCCTAAACTCGCGAAAATACTCTTTTGCCTTTGGTCACTTGCTTTGTGGCTGTAATAATACATGAAGGGCCAGCTGAGACACGCCTTCGCCTTTCAAGTATGAGCTGCCTCATCTTTCCCTTATTCAAATAGGTTCGATGAGTCCTTTGGGAACAATTGCAGTTGAATGAATCAATGGATGAGTTTATTGGACAGTTGCAGTTACTGTTAATCAACTAGCACAACCAACACTACTGTCAAGACGCTAAAGATGTAGAAACTTTATGATTGTATGTACGCATATCATATATTTTCACATTCAATGCTGCAAGACTATCGACGTGTACCAATAATAGCATCACAACGAACTGTAAGACTGTCTTACAGCTTGTGCATTAGCCTAGTAATTCCTAAATCATTTTTTATAGTACTATTTACATTTACATGCAACATTTCTTTATTCCCTGTATATATGTAAACGACTTTGATGAAAGCATACCTGTTCATAATAGATTTCATTTACTGGACATAATAAAAACATGTGTAACACAATTACTACTTTAATTTGAAATTGATCCATTGTTTCCCTGTCCTTCAATGAAAGGAATTATCAAAACACTTCACAACTGAGAGTATTGGTCGAGTTAGAACTATTCATGCAAATATTTATTCTCTTCTCTTCTCATCGATTCAATTGTATTCCCAAATCCCAAACCAAATAAACTGCAAAGCGAAACTATTCCCGTATTTCGTGCATTCTATGGCATAGAATTTATTCGAAATTCGAACGCATATAGCATTTCCCTTTAATACCACATCCTCCCACAACAAAACAGTTTTCTTTGCTACGATGCTAACTTGATGGTCTATTTACTATGATTTCTTTCGTAGTAGATTTACTTTTTTGACAATTTCCTACCAATTAATACTAGTTCAACTTTGTAGAAATAACGCTATATCTTAAATGCAACATGCAACACAGGACAATAAAACGAAATACCGACGCTATACGGCATTCTAAAGGTCTTGTGCAGTTTTTTTCGAGTCTGAAATCTTTGACATGTAAATAAAGCAAGCATTCAAGTAAGGTATAATATTGTTACCATCTGGATGAGAGTCAACTATGCATTTTTATTTGCCCTAAACGATTCCGTGGCATTTTACAATTAGCTTGTAGTCGCAAAGTAGTGACCACTAGTAAGTAGTTTACTAAATGTGACTATAATTATTGCAACTAAAACTGAACTACATATGCAAGACCTTCTTTAATTATTACTTATTCATTGTAGATATAAGTACACTATAATATATTTTATTACACCCAGCAAGCCAGGAATACTAGATTAAACGATAGTCAGTGTAGGGTAAACAGTAATAAGCGTTTTACCACAGCTACCTTGGGAAAATAACTAATCCATAAGAGAAATAGGTACGTGTACAATATGCACATAGTTTACTTTGTAAAGTTCTAATGCTTCTATTACCGACGGTATTATTGACCCGACCGAGCGAGCAGTGACACATTACAGGGAAATTGTGGAATTGTTTTCCAAAGCAGCATTATAAGTAATGTAAGTTTTAGCTTTGTAACAAGCAAATGGCCAAACCTCCTACACCTTTCAGTCACACAGCAAGATATCTCCGCCGACTGACCACTATCACGGTGGCCACACACGATGTGCTACCTATAGTTAATCTTTACTCAACTGCCCACTTGCTTTCATATTCTTATTGGACACTAAAAGTTTCCTCGGTTTAAACTGTTTTTAACTATCCGCAGCTAACAATTTTCTGTTCGGTTTAATTTACACCAAAAGTCTTTTATGGATATTTCCTGTATCCTTGAATGTTATTACCTTTTAAATGTTTTCAAAGACATAACTATTTATTCCCTATACATACATTAGATCCGCAAGTAACATGGTTGGACGAAATATATAGGATGAAATAATTGGCTCATTGATTTCAACTGCGCTCCTTGAGAATTGATCTCCAATTTCAATAATATTTCAAATGCAAAATGTTGATTGCTTGTGCAATGTACATAATGGTACACAAGCAATAGCAGTAATAATCTAATAAGTAAGTTGATAATGAATATTCATCTAGCAGTACAATACAGTAAAAAAGATACGGGAGAGGATTGCATTCTTCAGAAACCAAACAAATGTATCTATTAATCTATTATTGACTTATCATCGTATATTTATTTGGATTAACATTATTTGGTTAGGCCGTAATGATTGTTAACAATGTTAGTTGGTTAGTTCTGTGTATCCTAATTACAAATGAAAAATGTCTCAAAATAAATAGTAAAAGTGGCCTAGGATTCGAATATCCAAATGGTATTTTCATATTCTTCAATGTTTACAAAACTATGAAATGAATGTGACTTCACAAGTTATTAGTCATTTGGGAATCATCAATCGTCATTATGGCATCTGTAGCTAATATTACACTGTTCTGTGCTGTATTTAGCTCCATATTTAAAATCTGGATTCATTTTCCATTTCCTCATAAGAGAAACTTGTTCCTAGATGATGAAGCACCTGTATAGTCATACCATTGGCTGTAGTTACTATTTGTAAAGCTAGTTAATGCAGCAATATATACAACAACTATATATAACACTCCAATT
>JABASH010000435.1:0-40784 GCA_019776445.1 Tomocerus maximus
GTCTCAGCCTTCTGACCCTCCAGGATAGTTAATCTAAATTTTGAGACTAATTACGTCTAGATTGAATGACAATTAGGTGAGTTATAGGTGCCAAGACGGAGTGGGAAAGCACAATCAAATGCAACCACTACAGTTGGACCTTAATATTTATAATTGCATATTAATTAATTATCGGAGGTTAGAGCATTTTCATGAGATTTAACAGCTTCGTATGCTAATTGTACGAACTGAAAGTTCAGATCCTCGACCTTGGACTCTGGCAACTTTTGTAACATTCTATCTAAATTAGTGTAAACTGACATAAATTTTAAATTGTTTACGTCGCTACCAGGCATTTGTGACTCTGAATGTCTTAGTTTAATTAGTCCCGCAATGCCCTCTAGCAGTTGATCCGTCTTGTCTACCTTCTTTTTCTTATTGGCAAAATCGTAAATCGAAGTTGGGGCTGTTCCAGTTTCACAAGTCTTTTTGATAATTGGTTCTGTAGATTCAGAATTTTCTTCGCTTTGGGAGACCGAAGAAGCATTCATTTGAAATGAAGATGAAGTAGTACGTTGTGGTTGATCTTTCAGCAAAAACTTCATACAGTTACACATCTCCCTATTTGTCAGCTGTAAAAGTTGTTCCCCGTGATCATACAATTCATCCTCGTCTTCTGCAGCCGAATCACTAGATTTTCCTGCCTTCCGTCTTCCCTTTCTGTATCGAAACGCATCGCGTAGAGACTTCCATTTGTTTTTGCATTCATCAACTAGAAATATCAGACATTTTTAAATAATTGTATTGTTAAAAGATTAGAATTTGTTGATCTTTTTTAAACTAATTTTAATGTCTGTAAAATAACCTGAAAATCCCAAACTTGAAGAAATGAATTCCCAGGCTGCTGAATGCGCATCCGGTTTTTTGTATGATGGATCAGCCAATAACCACAAACAGGTATTTACCTCGACATATTCAGCTAGTTTTCGACTCTGAGCAAAAGTCCAAATTACTTTTTCATTAGAACGGCTTCGCTTCTTCGTTTTCCGAATAGAGCCTTTTTTCGGATCCATGATTTTCAATCGAACTTGGTTAATACATACAAAATTGGTTAATATCAAAGTGCAATATTTCGCAGCGAAAAGAAACAGCCTCTTTTCATGCTACCAGGAAGCGGAAATTAATGATTTTCGCTTCTGTGAAATGAAAATTCTGATTTCACAGGCGAAAATATGTGAACTGTGTACTACCAAAGTTAAATCTCAGCGAAATTTAATTTTTTTCCCTCTAGCGAAATTTTGCCTTAGAAACTGCATTTCGCTCACGATCTGTTTACTAGGCTTTAAATGTCAAAATTTCGGTGCGGAGTTGGAAAGCAATTAGTTAATTTTTTCATAAGATAATGTTTGTTTAAGTTATGCCTTGCCCCAGTGCAGCAATTATAGATAAAAGTACATAAACTGTTTGTTAGTAATTAACGATAATGGCAATGTCCTCTATATAGGTAAAATGTTTATGACTCTTTGTTTTGACCAAAAGAGTGTTGTCAACAAGATAAACAATTACTGACGTTTCGAACGAATTAATCATAAACAAATGGATGTTGGCTGTTCAATTGTTCTGAGCTTCAACTGCAGGCAAAGAAAATTATGTAGAAGCATATTACGTAATTAAGTAAATCCATGTGTAGTAAATATTATTTATATTTTATGCTCACGTACCTATCACCTAAAAAAGGAATGACATTAAAATCATTTATGAGTGTATGACGCCAGGGTTCGGTATACTTGACTAAATAATGCAAGTATTAATTACCAATACATCGATTACTCACAATCAGTCATTCAAACATTCGAAAAACAGACACTTCAACATTACTTTGATGTACATACCACCGAGTCAATAATCTCAAACAAATAAATGTAAAGCATTTGATTGACATTTTGTCTTATGTGTGTTGATGTTTTGAAAAGAGTTTAGCATTTCCATCAAATACTCAAAAACTGAAATACAATAATAATGCCATGCCATGAGTTAATACAATGGTCAAGTGAACATTAGCAACTTAAGTAGTCAAACTTACTTTCGAAGTAGTAATAAACAAAGGAACGGTGTATACTGACGTTCTAATCTATCCAACCTAATATGATTTTAAATATTTTAATAATCTGCAGTCAAAGACATTTTAACACCAATTTAGCCTGTTTAAAAACCTTAAAATAAAATAACCTTCAAAAACTATTTATGAAATTTAATTGTGTATTTAGTAATATTTACATTAAAAATTTATTAATTGAATAAAAGAGCAACTTTAAGGATATCAAAATTGACAGTAATGTTATTAAATCGGACCATGTAAGCATTGCAGTTTATGAAATCATTAGGGTTAGTTTAACTACGTAAATGCCTATGATGAATACCCAAATCCATCGATCTTCTCAATGTTCTAACATGACAATGAGAGGATGTATTTATATCATGATTTAAGTTTATTAAATGACTCCAGATAAAAATTTTAAGTCTATTTGTACTTAAGAGGATTGTCATAATATACCTCTCACCACACCATCATTAATTAATTTAATTAACTATTAGGAAGATATCTTTATTTACACCACTACTGTTCAATCTGATTAATATTATTTTCGGTATGAGATCATTAAGGCCAAGATGGATACACATTTTTCTATTTTTGCTCAAAAATCAAATGTAAAATATTAATTCTTTTCTCTGTAAACTTAAAAAAACAAATAATCGTGTTTAGGAAAAAAGGCCACCTTAATAGAGAAGATTTATTCTGTGGGGGCACGAAAAAGATTGAAGTCGTAAAAACCTTCGTCTACTTCTCATTTTCGGGACTATTTGCAGGGTTGCAGTGGATGAAATAGGAAGGTTGAATGAAATTGGAAAAAATTAATTTCTTCCTGGACAAAATTAATTTCGTACATGGACAAAACTAACTTCATCTTCGACAAAACTAATTTTGTTTGGACTATTTGTAATATTTACAAATATGTAACCAAATTTTTCACAAAAGATTTAACTCCCTAGATATAGTTTGGGTTAAATAGTTTTAAGTGCTGTATTGATATAACTAATTATTTTGAATCATGTATTAGGCTAGCGGGGACCTATGTTCAATAAATTTCATTCATTCACTCATTCATTCAATTCTTTTGATTTTTAATATTTCATGACGGGATTGAGTCCCTTAATGGCCTTAAGCATTACAGGCGATAAAATCAGCATATTTATTAATATTAGTTATGTACCGGTTGGTAAATCCACTCTATCTATCTGTTTATCTGTTGCGCCGCACATTCTTTGAAGCTGGAATACTCTAAATGCAACCAGCCATACATACAAGTAATATCCTTTGTTTATCATCTTTTTGTTAATTAAGGTTTTAATGTTCTATCACCACATCAGCCTTCTACTATGAGTAATAGCTACCCTAATGGTAACAGAAACGCTCAAAAGCCGAATTAGTGTTCATAAGAGTGAAACTGTTGACCTCATATAACGTTGTGGAAACACAGCTTTGATAAGAGTTCTGATAATGTCGACCTGCTACAATTCGTTTATTTTTAATTATTTTTCAGGTTTTGATAATCATAATGCAAAATTCGGTCAACCATAAGGGTACATACAAATGAATGGTAAATTATGAACATGAATGGCCTTTCATGGATAATTAATGCATTTAATTTAATCATTAGCAGTAGGGAAAAAATTTACGTTACGTTAATAGAAACACCTTCTGGGCACTTTTTAGACTTTAACTCAAAAATGACCATAGTTTCTGAATCTAGCATAATTTGATAAATTTGGCAACAAGCAAATAATATTTATTTATAATATCGTCTGTGCAATATTTTAGTTAATATTAAAACTGGAGTCCATTTATTTCAAAAATTATAAGCATTGACGATAACTAAAGCCAAAAAAATGTTTTAAGTACACATCACATACATTTTAAAGGGCGTATTTACTTTTATTTACCGATCTTAAATGAATTTTCCATGCAATGAAAATTAGCAACTAATCTATATAGATTTGCTGTTATGAAATGATGTTACGTAACATAAGTTCATAATAATAGCAAAATGTTATTTAGAAAGCATCCAAGATTGGTAACTGCTATAATATGTTTATGTATCACTAAAATAATGAGCTATCGTCGTTCAACATCATTATACTGTACATAGTCGGGTCTAAGGCCTATTAGCGTTAGATATTGTCAGGGAATTGACACATAAATAATATATAACAATAATATAGGATATAGATGAGAGAAGCCTTTCCTGTCCTTTTATAGAGTTTAGCGCTCGATATGGTAGTCGAATTGACGTGAAAGTATTTACAGTGGGTCAATGGCCTAATATTTTGATTTAATCATTTTCCTATAAACTGTCAATTGTTCTCAACATAAGTAGCAAATACATCAAGTAGACATATACCTTATACTAAATACATGTTGGTTTAAGCAGAAAATAAGTTTTTGTACAGATCTGAAAAAAATTCTCAAACAATTCATTTACCTATGCAATGAAAATGAGTAGATACATAAAAATGTACACTCAATCTCTCAATATATGTATTTCCAACTGTAATTTACAATTGCAAATATTACAAGTCACATATTACTTTCTTCTACTTAAATTTTGGCAGATGTTTACCAATTTAATACTGAAAACCTATAACCAATTTTTATTAGACAATTTACGTTCTATGTAGTTACAGATTTGCATTAAATATATAATACCTTGCTTAAATACTTGTTTTATATCCTTATTACAATTGTCTGATTCATAAAAGAAAAATTTATGTCCATCGAAAAAGAAATTCCTGGTGACTACTAAAGATATCTAGAGCACATTACAGAGGCTAACAAGATATTTATTGTCTTTTGTCTATATAGATATTATTATGCGAAACTAAGATCAAATGCAGCATGTAAATAGTAATTGTTATTACTGTATTATGTTCATGTAATTTTTCGTCGGAGAATGCGATGCATAAAATTATGAGATACTGATAATAGAACGGCTGTAAGGAATTTCTGTTTTTAATTGTCTCTTTTTTAAGACTAAAGGGGCATTCATAACAGTGCAGCGGCCTATAAATATGGAATCATCGATTGGTCTCGAACTGCAGCAACTGTTTATTCTATAGTATAGAGTTGTGTCGCGAAGTGCAATATATCTCATTTGCCAGCAAGACAGAGTCAGAGAGTTTAGAAATAATCACTGTGTCGTGTCATGAAACTTGCAGTAAAATTCTCTTGGCTCTATTCGCACATGTATAAACGAATCGTACATGCATCCCTATTCTGTATTAATGTGTTGTGCTGTGGCTGTGGCAGCGAACGAAGGGGAATAGGGTAATACCAAATGTGGTCAGAAATTATCTGATGAACTGATGACTCATCCACTGTTTCAACTTCTACTCAATCCATATCAATTTTGTCCGATACACTAATGCCTTGCCTTTCTAGGCTCGCCCCACTATTACGGCGACACATTCTTTAATTGCAAACTCTTCGACAAACTTAAATAAACCATTACCAAGTAATCAATTTAGACAGCTGAAGCCATCAGATACGTTGTATATGAATTCATGATAAATCACGAAAAAACCATAAAAATTACAATTATTTGACAACTCAGATAAAGTAGGCGACATTAAAATTAGATGCACTTTTTGTTATTGCTTTTAACAGATTTATGTATCTCTTTTATCATACTTTTTTTTTACTTTTCTCATTGACAGTTGGACCTATTGTCACAAATAGGGGCTTTCTCGAATAAAAGGGCTTTCATCCCTTGACAAAGAGCTTGTGAATAATTGCAGATTTTAGATTATGAGCTGTACAAGGAAGAAAGAGAAGCTGCAGTGCACTTAATGCCTCATGGAAGTACATTTGATTGTTTTTGCTGTAGCAAGGGACGAATAGTAATAATAATTGTCCAGTAACAAAAATAGTTTTAAACCTGAACTTAACTTTTTTTAGATACATAGGTATTTCGGGCATGATTATATAATAAATATATATTATGGGCATTTCATAATTAAATATTTATGGAAAATTTTGGCTTTCACTTTTTTATGACAATTATTTATTGGTAGCATTATCCACATTAATATTATGAGAGCATACACTGTTGATTCACTATTTGAAGGTAATCAATTTGGTAGTTAGCATATAGGCTAAATGGGTTTATTTCCTTTGACTTTGATGCTGAAACGCAATTCTATTCTGAATCAGTGCATTGTTTTCATATGAGCTAACAAATTCATCAATCATTTTAACATCGAAACGATGATTTAATTGCATATCGCACGTAAATATTTACAACTACGGTTAGTACAAACTTCAAACAGGAAATCAACGGAGCAAATCGACGTGGTCTAGACTATATCTTTCTCATATATTTAACTTACTTATTGTACGCCTATGGTGCATGAACTCTGCATGATTAAACTTACTTGATACACGTTGAGTGGGTAACGCATTACGCTGTGGCGTAGTATACATTATTAATTGCAGTAACTATAAAGACCACCTTAACAGTTCATAATTCATATTTAATTAAGTGTCAGTAGATAGATTCACGCTATTCATGGATCAATTAGTCAAGTATAATGTAACTCAAAGAAGCATTCATGAAACCTATTGTTCACTGCAAGCGACAATTTTAAAACAAATTAACAAGCATCCAAAGCAGTATTATTCTATCTTTAGTTTATATGATGATGATTCATTTCAAGAAAATTTTAAAGCATCTCGCAATAAGAAGAGGCTAAATGTGTACAAGTATTTTTAGCCGTTATGGTAATATTTCATCAGTTATTATAGTAGTTTCAGTACACTTGTAGCATTACATTGATGAATACGGACAGTTTATACTTTGTATTTTATGATGTCCTTCCATCTGCAAATTTTACTGCAAGTGAATTATAAAAATGTTGACATTACTGATAAGAATTACTACGTGATAATGACAGGGAAGTCAGTGTGATGTTCTGTATTGACAGCGTAAGCGTAGCATTTTGCTGTGAACACAGATACCATTGGTTCTATATAAACTACAAACATTAAGAATAAACTAAGAAACTATAGAATCGTATCAAACAGTGATATTTTTATGCAGACGTGATAAGGATAATACAATATAATGTAGCGTTTTACTGTGAAAAAATAAAGACACATTGTACTCAACAAATTCCTTGGTAAATCAAAGAAGGAAATACATTACAGGAAAAGAAATATGAAAATTAAACTTTGGTGATAATGACTCTCGTCCGTTCTTAGCTCAAATATAATTTGTCTTAGCTTGTCTGACTTGTCATTATAATTGAAAGTAACCTTTAGACTCTAGACGGTCAAGACAGATTTTTAATTTTCCTACGCGTCAAAAATATGTACGTCTTAAAGAATAATTCGTAATTCAGAGTCCAACTTTTAATATCCTTTAACTTTTTCATAGATTATTATGAAAACTAATTGTAAAGTAGTCATAGTTGGTATATGCATTTATTAAACTAACCCTATGGCTTGACCCCAGTGCATAATGCATTATAGATTAAAAATATAATTACTATCTGCATGTAATCAATAACTGACCAATTCCGCCTTTACCCTTTACCCTTGTCCCAGTTATTCTAACTGACAAGGGAACAAATAATTACCATAACAAAAGGGCTAAAAGGTAAAAGGGCTGAGAAGGAATCGAGTTGTGAGCTACAGCAAAGACTGGTAGAAAAATTTAATTATTACGAACTCAGAAAGTAATTAGGCTAAATTTTAAAATATTTAAAACGTTGTACATTGCATGCGAAATAATTAAACATTATCGGAGGGCAGGGAATGCAAAAGGATTTTGTTTGCGGAAGCCAGAAAAATATTGTTAGCCAATGCTTAGTGTGCGCATTTTTGGAACAAAGCAAAGTTGAAGCGTATAATTTATATCGTTTAGACGTAGCGAATGCTTAATGCATGTTAACATTTGAGACTTTGAGAGTAACTTCTACTATGTTATTCTATTTGTATATGTAGCTAAATATTTGCTTAAAGCTGATCAGAAGAATTTTGGTGAGTAATAGAATTAGTTCTTAAGAGTAGTAAACATGCAAAGCAATGTTTATTTTGCTGCTGTATTATACATTCACACACAAGATTACAATAATAATATTGCGTCATAGGTATTTATATTACAAAACTGGTATTAGTCAGTTTACGGATATAGATACTGCTTGAGAAGAAGATTGAAGTGCCACAGAGATTATTGATGGTAACGTAAGTACTAGACAATATGAAGTCGCTACTTGGTGATTTGATGCATGAGACTCTAATATTCATTAGGAGCTATCATAGAAATGCATTTTTGCTTTCGACTGTACAGGAAGATAAATACATTAGTATGAAATAATAACTTAACCAGATTACTAATAGCTACAGGAATATTTTGAATTTTCTGATGATTTCATAGGTTTCTGGGGTAAAACTGCGTTTAAGGTTTTGGAAGTTACAAACTATAATCTCTATAAGCTATATATGGCCGCATAATTGTACGGTCTACTGTCCTATCCCTATGATGACTTACACAAGCCGGCATGATATTTATCACGTAGTAGTCCCAGTACCTAAAATATAGTTTACGGACCAAGTCATACTCACTGCCTCCTCTCCTCTCTGTATATGGTTGTACATAGTTAGCGTCTGTGTTGTTATAAAAGAGTTTCATGACGGTTTGATATGTCGTATTCATGGTATTATATTATTTGTCAGAGAAGAGCTAGCAAATAGAGTACCCTGTATGTGAGATTGTGAGAATAGTGGTTCGGCCTCTATGTTGGTTGAGCGAGGAGGGCTGTTTTTCGTATTCTTGTTGTTATACGTCTGCACTTTACGAATTTGTATGTTCGTCATGTCATATGCCCGTAGTTACTTTGGCTGTGTATGATTCAGTGGATACTTTTGTTAGTCAGCTAACGATAAGGCTAAAGAAATATTATGTAGACTCGTAGTGTACCCCCGATATATAGGATGAGGCATCTAACTAAAGGTAAAACCACCACACAACTCTGTAGAATAGACAGACACATACATCCACCTTCATGTTAGTTGTATTAGTATAACACTACAAATGCATTAGGTATAAGTACCTACGTGGAATAGATACAGCTCTCTCTGGAAGAGAGTAGTGCTGATACATAGAATAATATTTCAGCGATGATCTAACCAAAGCACCTTTTTATGCTGATATGGGTACATAGCACATACATACATATAATATGTAGCTTTGGTACATTTCTTTGTAACAAGGTACAATATGCAAGTACAATATGCAAGTACAGGGGAAATGGCATAAGAAATGTATGTAGAAGAATATTATGTAGACACGTAGTATGTAGATAATGTATTTGTGTGCGATGATGATGATGATGGTAAAAGTAAAGTTAACGTTTGGAGGATTATTCGAATCCAATCCGGCATCGTAGCTGAGCAAGTTAGTTAAGTATGAGGATGCATTAGACAGACAGGGGAACGTATACAACGTAAACTAAAAATCTACCCTCTCTCCCTTCTTGCCTTCATTCGAGCTCCAACTGTCAGTCTGACTCTTGCAAATAGCAGCCAAGCCATCGGATTCAACAATCCATTCACATTACACATTTATTTGAGTCGAGACTCACAACTCTCCCAGCTTCATCGTCAACTTCAACCCTAGAAATAAACCCGGATTGACTGTGCAGTGAGTTGCTATTCTTCTTTCATATAACGTGGTGCATATATTCTATACAAGAAACCATTTTCATAATCTATACTAATTAAAACATCTTTCGAAATTCATATTACATCTTACAGTTCCGTGCAAATATCATCGCGTTTCGAGTTCGTTTTGCTTTCTTCTTTGCGTGTCACATTCCACGAGTTCGTCGTCCGTTCCAATCGGAAACTAAGTAACTGCACCTACGTCCTATCGACTTACTAGGTGAGTTTCACGTTGCCAACCTCATTTTTTGAACAGGATAGTTAATACGTCTAATTAATTCCATAGCTAATTTAATTGTCAGGAGTAAACAGGAGTTAATTGGCAGAGGGACTAATTAATCCATAGACTTGATACCGTAGTATAGCGAAGGGAACTGACATAGCAGTACTTTTTAATGATATAAATACCTGCCTAAGAATAGACAGGCAGGAGAGATAACCCCAATGCTCATATAGCATCCAATGTCTGTAAAGAATTACTGAATTGCAAATTCACAATGCTTCGGTAGAAGAGGCACATAATAATAGCAAACTCTCTATCTACTAGGAGCTATGATAATACAATAAGTTAAGGTACGGAACAACGCCGTAGGAAATAATTCTTTTCTCGAGGTGCACACAGAAAAGAATCAGAAACGGAGTTGAGTGAATCTATTAGCATTAGCTTTGATATAATTCTCAGGATCGTTATGTTAACAGTACAAATACAAAAACGGCTTTGTTCTTATGCAAAGCGAAGGCAATGGCTCTCAAAAAGTTGCTTCTCGCACCATCGTCGTCTCCGTCAGTTCAGTCCTCGAAGAATATCCTACTTTATTAAATCTACAATGCACTCTTCTATTATTCTATGCCAAGTATATACAAAGTCTTCGACACTCCTACATACAACTGAATAATAATATTACGTATAGAGTTCAGAATTTTTGTATACTAAATACATCATGTTTCTGAGAAACATATTGTTTTCATTTCGGCTAAGTCAATGCAAATGCTCAAGAGCTACACTCTCCAATCCTTCTTACTTTTTATGCATGCCTATTTATTATATTTGACTGGATTGAAGGGAAATACTGGAAACTCTGCAACGGGTTGTGGAAAAGAGGGAGAGAATTATTTGGCGTAGAATGCGCTCTTCTCCAGTTACTCTTATATACTAGACATGCACAGAAGTATCATTCCCTAGCTTAAATTACTTAGGGTTATTCCTTGATACATTTCACAGGACCGAAATAAAACTTGTAAACACCTAGAGTATGTGTGTGTGTGTAGTAAATGCACTCTTAGAAAGCTAAGGCTCAGTTTCCATTATGTTTGTGATAATATTCTGTTGACGTTTGAGATTTGAGACTTGTGTACCTATTATGTGCATTGTATAAGTATAATAGTAGAGCCCATTAATGCACTTGTGTGCTTCTCTCATTCCACAATTTGTTTGTCTCACTTTAAAACAGAGGCAGAGGCATTACGTGATATTTAATAGCATTAAATATTACTCGTTGCAGGCGATCGTATTTATGTATCTTCTTAGGTTAGATTATGTAACAATAAATATGGTGCATATTCGTTATAGGCATTAAGAAGACTTATGTGAATGAAAGGACTTCTCTTTCGCTAAGGACTTATGGTAGGGATAGCAAGTAGGTAACACATTCGAGGTATTTTCAGACGTATTATGAGCCATCTGAAACGAAAAGAGCCAGAAGTGTGTAAGTAAGTAAATAAGCTGGAAAGATATTGGAGGAAAGAAGAAGAATGCTCTCGGAGCTCTGAGACGCGCCCTAGAAAATTCAACAGAAAAACATAACACAAGGTTCAGAATTACGTTGCCACAAGTATGTATCTGTGAGGGAAGAGCATTTCAGGGCCATGCCATGGATTATCTCGACCATTTTTCCAACTTAAGTCACAGTCTCTTACTTATTCTGTAAAAACTTGGCTAAACAGCTTCCCTACCCTCATATAGACACTTTTTTCTCCGAATAATGTTTCCTACCGTAGATAGAACATCACCGGGAAAAACTGCTTACTAAAATATCTGTATTGAATTGAGTGTGTATTATAGACTTGCTTGGGTTTGATTTCTTCTCCGGAATCCCACAGTACACATTAGAACAGGACTTAGTACGTACATACATGCAAACTTACATAATATTATGTAGTTCCTTGTATTGGATTTATTAGTGTCGGCTTATGTCACACTCGAGCCACGCTTTTATTCACATACATTCAGATACTATAGCCATACAGCACAGTACTACTCTGTGCATATTTATACACGTATCTATAATATTTGTAGGGAGACACAAGATAGCAGTCTAAGACCATAGATAGTAGTATAAGACCCTTTTCTATTATGTGCTATTCTCTCTATAGAAAAATAAAATGGAAGTGGAATGTAATACGTACACGGTAAATATGTACACTTGTGTACACAACAGTTTCCTTCTTCGGCATTATTTAAACTCCCCTACGTCTCGTCTTTTAGAGCGTTCACTGACGTTTTTTTCATGCTGAGTTATATTTTCTAGAACTAACCGTTTGATATCGCATATCTCTGCTGGAAACTATATCTCAGACACACCATCCACATTTACATCCATCCATTCACATCCAGTTGACGTTCAGTTCAGTAGAGATCTTTAGATGCTTTTTCTTTAATACACACTACACAACAGAAAGGTAGTTTACAAGGAGACAAACTCTCTATCTTTCTCCATATTTATATAAATACAGGATCTGCGCTCCTCCGCGTCCCTTGCCATCCTTCCTTGTCGTTGACATCGCGTGCAAACACATTTAAGACTTCCAGCCATGATTTAAAAACCTCCTTCTTTACATCCATAACCGGCTATTCAAAACCAATCACAAATCCTATGATTTATAACACAATGCAAATACAAAATCAGTGTATTCACATTAAAATTTAATTATTTGGTCTTTAATACACAAACATGAATCTAGTTACAATTTTGTACCAATAATTTAAACAATACAATAATTATGGCTACATCGCATGAGAGAAATCAAATAAATTATTAACATTGCAAATAAGCAAAGGGGAGTTGTCAATAATATTTGGCGAAAAAGGCAAATAATTATTTTGTGTCGATTTTTGGGGGTCCCTTGCAGGTTATTGAATACTCGAAAATCTAAAAAAATATTGAGAATAAAAGGAGTTAGTCCTAACACGTCCCTGTTTATATATACATACTAGGTTCATTCTGTGCAGGACGTTTTGTTATATTGGAGATAAAATGCATATATGCAATGATAAGGATTTTTGCTTTATTTCTCGGAGATATTGTCCGCTATCCGCGAAGCATCAACACATCATCGTGTAAAATGAATCCGTCCATATTGGTGTGTTGTCTGTAGAATGCTGGTAAAGCCATGGCAAAGTCACCCTTCTCTCGCGTCAAGTACGTTAGTCATTGTCAGTTTCTTTTGCTACATCTTCTGTCAGAGTGTTCGCCAGCCCGTAGAAATGTATCTTTATGCATCTACGTATACGTAGGACTGCATCTGTTAGCAGAAATCCTCCGAGTGTACATTCATAAGATACATCTCTCTCTTACAATACAAACCAACTCAGAATATCTGTTCATTCAACACTCCATTCTTTAATTTATTTTACTAGGTACTACATACCTCTACCCTTTACATCATCCACTCAGGCACTCAACTCAACCTTTAGCCATTCACATTTTCTAAAAATTCCCTCTGCTAAACTAAACCAGATCACTCACCCACACTCACTGTCATGTCAGACTTGACTATAATGTACTTTGTATCTATAGCTATCCCTACTTACCTTTTTCCTACCAGAAAATCTACAATTCGTCACTGAAGTACATTTATTGTGCTATTTAACTGAATCAAGTTAATAGTATTAGTGACCTGGTAATAGATGCACATATTTTCACAAATAAAAAGCTAAAATGAACCATTTTTTACTGGAAGAATCTCTGCAGTCATGCATAAATGTTGTTCACATCTGCGTCGTGTTTGTCTATATACAAACCATATCTATGAGTGACGGCAGTTTTTTCAATTGTTATGGTTAAATATTTTAAAATTTCCCCAGCTGAACCTCGTTTAGTCATTTCCTCGTTTTGTTGACGTACTTTGTCTTGACACTCTTTGGATGGTATAACCTGGGCGATGTGGATTGACTTAGTTTGAGTAGACATGGCCGACATGGCGACACTTGAGATGAGGAAGAGTATTTTTGACCCTAGTTTCTTAACAATAGTCAGAGTGTAACGATTGTGATATGATCGTGGTTGCACCGTGCGACTCTTGCATGACTTGTAGTTAGTTTGGACGGTAAAGATCTGTACGGGTGATGATGATGATGAAAGATTTCCAGTTTCCTTGGACGGATGCAGTTTCTGCAGAGTGCAGTTTTGTCGGGGAGGTAGCTGATTAAAGAAGCTGAGTACAGAGTGTTTGTCGGATTTTGAACTCTGTATAAGATAGATAGGTGAGTGACGGACGTAGGCATATACTAATAAGAGGACGTCGGGTATGGCTGGATTGTGTCGGAGGGAGAGAAGTAGGCAGTCCGCTGGTTATTAGACAGACAAGACACAGTTGCCTTCACTTATTATAGTTTATGGAGGTGACTTGGCTACTTTGGCGAGATAAAGATAGAGTTGAGTTGAGGGAGATGAGTTAGTGAAGAAGTTTTCAGACAGGATATATGGACAGTTAGATATCAGTCGAGGCTCGTTGCTTCGTTCTTGTTCTTGACGAGCGAGGATGGGCATTGTGAGTAGGAATCTCTTATGTAGACATTGCCAGCTCCTTGCCTCGCTCGGGTTCATTCCTTTTGCAGTTTATTACTCCAAGACCAACAAGACCCATCTAAGTGCATAGACGTACATAAATACATCACAACTACTTAGACCAATGCAGAGTCCAACTACTTCTATATCCTCCAATCCACACCGAACTTAGCTCGCTATCATCATCCTAACGTTCCAACTTCCCTGCCTTGCATTTTGTCTATTTCATCCTCCTCTCGCCTCCGCTAATTTATTGACACTCTCCCAATATAATACAAAACTTTTATTTTGTTTTAATAAACTCAATTAAACTCAATCTTTTTATTGGTGCAATTATAAATCTATATACCTGCATTTCGTCGAGTGGAAATTATCTATTTTTAGGAGCTAATCTTATGCCTACACAAACACATCCACCACACAGTTTATGCACGATTTTTAATTACGACGAGACTATAAATTACTCATCTGGAAATGATATCAACTAAATGAAACTTACAGTACAGTAATAAAATTTTAAGTAGAAGTGGAATGATTTAATCATATTCCAAGTTGACAGAAGCACTACTACTAAACACAAACTATACTACTATATACTAGTAAATACCTACGTGTGTTGTATAGTATCTACTAGAGTATATCTACTTTTTATACGTTTAATAAATAGCAAGGAAGGATTTGTGTCTCACTCCCTTCATGCCTATGAATTAAGTGTGATAGTTAGTTTATAATTTCTGTTTGAGTTGTACGGAAATGAGTAGTGGATATAAGATGCCGTATAGGGATTTGTGCATGAGATAACATTAGAATTGTTAGTTAGGCTTAGCTTATGCAAGTTGAGAGGAGGAGGAGGGCATAATATTATTATCTGTAGGTAGTATAGATAGGTAGTTCCGAGTTAATGTGAGTCAAGTCAAGTTGTTGTACTATGTAGTTAAGATGTGTGATGCTTCTTCCGAAGAAAAAGTTCGTACATTAGCGACGAGCTGAGAAAGAGGGCAAATATTTTGTAGCTTTTACATGAACTCGGAACCTTAACGAAGAAATGTAATGTGACGCTTGCTATGTTTATAAAAGTACCTACTACTACTTACTACCTTGCTATTGTAGCTATGTATAGGCTGTAATGACTCTTTGTCTCTATGTACATATATTCCTGGAAAGGTAGGTATAGAGTAGAAGCACAGGTCTTTTTAATGATATCACCGTATCGATTGGGGACTTACATTCGCAATGTAACTACACGTATCCTGACAAAGGTCCCTACTAGAAACTTGTACTAATACTTAAAACGTATAAATATATGCTAAATACACAACACTCTAATAATTAACAACATAGTAGTAACATTGCATAGCATTATTTTGCAAATGGGTACATAGTAGTCGACTATTTGTGCATTAAATGAAGGCCCATCATTACTAGTCTAGATGTAACTGCGTTAATGTTGTCGCTACATGTAAATACACTGCAAACAATAGTTCGTAAACTTGGCATTATTATTGTCATAGATAAAGTGAGTGAACTGAGTCAGCTCTGAAAATGTGTACGCGAGGCTAGGTGAAATGCAAATAATTTCATAATATTCTGAAGGCATGAGTCATGTCGTCGTTCTGTTCTCGTTGACGTTTTTCCATCCACAACAATAGAATACAATATCATGTTAATGTAGCCTCTTGGTCGTTAGTATAACTAACTACAACAGTTTATTCACACTACTTAGTCAATCTTATCTATGTACTCGTGTACGATGCTGTATCACATTGCATTGGCATGCTCTATTATGGATATCCTATTGTAGTAATGTCAGTGTAATATTATTTTGATTTTGCTATTCGAGTGGCGTAAGCGATATTAAATGTGATTCCCCTTCTCTCTTCACTACACTCATTATTTAGTGCTTTGGAATAACTGTACAAGTAATAAAATGTTCAGACAGCAGAGCCTAGGTAGCTAAACTCATTTTATACTCTGCCAGATACTCTCTCGCAGCACACCGCACAATCAAGAGTCAGAGTATAAAATGCAATTCTGCTCTGACTTCACTTCTCTCTTCTGATTGCGGCTCTATGTGCAATTGAGCTTATCATATCATCATTATGAATTGCTATTTTCGTTATTTGACAAACATCCCATCGTACAATCATCCCATCATAAAGGGATCGTATCAGTCATTCCTATCACGCAGAATAACTGTGAAGATAGATACGATGCAAATTCATCCCAAGGTAGGTATCTTCTATTGTATAGTCACACAGATAATAATATTGTGTGATGAGGCAAATGCAAAACCAATCTATCCTTTTCCCGTTCAAAATTGAGATCTTTACTTGGCGGTGCCCTGCCTGCCATGCCATGTCAGGCATGTTTGTAAGAATTGGCAGATGTAAGTCTGTATGTGTCTACTCCTCAATGGAATAAATAGCGGCTTATCTGACTAAAGCAACGCACTTTAATGTTTGCCGAGCACAATACTTGCAGTAATGAAAATATCTACTAACTGTAGACTACAGAAGAGATGTTTGTCTATAGACAGATGCTATTCTGACTAGTAAGAGCTATGTAGTGTGTGTATGTATATGCAATTTATACGGCCAAGTAATTGAAGTGAATGCAAAGTAATTTGCAAGATATATTCTACATAGTGTATATCGAGTGAGTAGTCACAGTGGAGTTAAAACGATAAAATTAAGTGCTAGTGTATGGCCTGGGAGGGAGGGATACGTATAAATAGTGCCTGGGTTGAGATACATATAGACAGGTATTGTTAGCGTTGAGATTTATAATGTCCATGAGTCCTGGTCTGCCGGAGAAATTAAATTGCAAGTCCTGCTCACTACAAAGTCAATAGAGAGTGCACTCTATGCACATATTTACATACATAGGTGAGCATCATCATAATAATATAGTTAATTGTCAGGGAAATATTCTTTGGGCAGCGTACATAAATTAACTCTACATTTATTACAGGCAGTAGTCTTTTGGTCTTTATGAGTTGTGCACATGTATGGCGAGAGAGATTTATGCACAGACGTACACAGAAGACAGAGCATGTACTACTTACATTTAATAGAGCCGAATATTAGCTGTAGCTTTGTAGTGTTTCTTAGAATTGCAGATTAAAGGAACACTACATATATAAAACTTTTGACAAGGATTAGAAAAGTGTCAACGTCAAGTCAATCCACAATCCTTATGGTTAGCTAGGCTCTATCTGTACTCTGCACTAAACTAAATACAAACAGATGAAGCTGTCCTATTCTATCCTGACATGAGCTCCTTTGACCTTACATAGAAGGCAATAAGCGTATTACTTACATATTACTGCAAATTCGTCTCTATATATGGCTAAAGAGAGTTTGCCCAGTGGGGCAAGCAGAATTTTCTAGTAGGACATGGAAAGCTCACCTTTTGGCTATCTAACACCTGTGCAGAAATTTCCTTATGGAATGGAAAACTTGAGTGAGCATCTGGCAGGCAGTTATTGACATTCTTCCTGACTCCATAACATACAAATTTCCACTCGTTAATGCTAGTTTACCAAACAAAGACTCAGCTCTGCCTACTAAATATTACAAGCCATTTCCAAATCATCAAACGAATACCAACATTTGTGAGTAGAACTGGAATATTAACTTATTAGCCAACGACTATACTTACTTCTACCTAAATGTAGCTTAGCACTCGTGAGATATCTCATCATTTGTTCAACTACCTACATAATGCATACGAGAAAGCACTCTATTATATTGTATAATATTATGTGTGTGTAGTGCATACGATGATTTCTGCTCTTATTTGATCCTATTGCAAGTACAACTGCAATAATACAGTGAGCATTTATTTACTAATGCAGAACTTGATACAGGGCACACGGTTTGAGCATTATGGTACATAATAGTACATACACAGTACTACATACTACGAACACTACATACATAGTACACTGGTGTAGTGGATGGAGTAAGTAATAAAGTAGGATTTTCTTTACAATTGGCAATAATAGGTTTTGTGGAGTTGTTTGCTCGTTCTGTCGCCTTCTTGGTGAGTCGAAAGAGTGCAATTTCTTGGCCTGGACTGGATGGCCTGCCCTTGCCCCCAGAGCAGAGCGGTGCCCTTCACGCTTTGCTAATGAAATCGAACACCCAAAGCATCCCAGTACGAAAAGGAGCAATATCAGATTCTGACACGCTAACAAACCTCCTTGTATCTCCACAGAATATGCATTCAGATGGTTGTATGTGTTGGAGAGTTTTATATACAGGCAGTAGAATGCCCGAAGAATGGTGCCTACCTGCCTACTTATATTTATATGCATTCATTTCCTCTTTTTAGAGATAATCATGATTGGAGTGGGATTAACATCTCCTAGTACAATCCTGTAGGGATTTTAAACCCATTTGTTCAAGTATATTCGGTATTCTTATTGTTCAAACGCCCTTTGTAGTTTCCATCTGATCAAAATGATCCGAAGCGAACTGAACGAGTTTGATTCTGTAACCTAACGTAAGTCTACTCTCCCTGAGTATCGTATATCTCAGAATGGATGGAGTTCAGACAGAATGGAATATTATGGCCGATCATCTCTACAAACATAGTAGACCTCAGTCAGTATGGGATTGAGTTGTTCCTTGGCCAAGACACACATACACGGCTATATACATACAGGACTCGAACAGATACATGCAGGACTATAATAGATACATGCAGGACTATACAAACATATTCCGACGACCCATAGCGATATAATTATATTATGTACTGTACACACTCGCACCACCAACAAAGTCGCAATACTCACCGTCTTCTTCCCATTTCTGGCCAATTATTTGGTGGTGTGTGTGGCTCCTCTTCTTCAGATCTAAGTCAATCGAATCCTCACTGCTCCAACAGAATGATCACTTAAAGATATATGGACTGGAGGAGCGCACATCAAAAGACTCTGAATTGCACCACCAAGTACACTTAATACATAAAGATACATTTGAATGGATTTCCAGCACTCTCCCATTATATTTTACTTTCCAACACTCTACTATTCTATTTGTATTCATTAAATCCTTTGTTTTCCTATCAGTGTCAGCCTATTTCATTATCAGTCCTGGCATTCTCTATTTTTCTGTAAACACAATCCAACTACTTCAGTCAATTTCCTCCGACTTTTATCTACTACAACGTTCAAAATATTTAAAGCTAGGTGGTTGCCTCCAAATAATGACGTCATAAAACCAAAATACTCATTGACTCAAATTATCTTTATAGCATTCGAAATTTTCTAGCACGCTATGACAATAATGGACTAAAAGGACAAAATAGGTATATCTCCATATATCTAAATGTCAGCGTCTGCCTGAGAATCCATTGGATCTGCCCACTTTTCTCAGCTTCATCACAGACCATGTAAAATAATATAAAGCATATATGAAATAAAAAATTTACATTTGCAATACAATGTCAAAAATATTTTGATGTGACATATTTTTTATCCTATTTTAAATACTGAATCAAGTTTTAAAATTTTCCTCGCCTTTAATAGGGATTGTAGTCAAATGAGATTGTCTGTTTGTCTGACTGGTTTTTCATTTGGACATTGTCGTATAATAATGTACCCTTTGTCCTTTTGACTAATATAGGCGACTAGAATTTGTGTTTCATTGTAGGTACTGGTTACATATTTGCATTCTGTTATGGGATTTAGGTAGTATGTATAGTGCCGACTTGTTCAATAACACTAACAAAACGCTAGCAATAAATCCCACGACGCTCACGTAACAGTGTAGAAAAGCAAGAAAATTAAATGCATTTGTATTAGTAAGTAATATGTACATAATACATAAAGTACAACGTGTGTGTATGGAGAGAGATGTAGTTTCTATGTAACGTAATACACTTGAGAAAATTATCATTCGCTGACCTTGACAGTGACTCCTCGCTAAGTTAGAATACGTACATACAGACAGATACATATGCGATTCATCTCCACCAGCCAACGGCCAGTGCATAGAAGGATTGTAGTGTGTGTTCGTAAACACACATAAAAGCATACATATAGCAAGGTACATTTGTGCATATCTGAACATTTCTACAATCGAAAAATGACAGGTAGGCACACATTGCTAAACTAATATGCTAAGTCTGAAACTTGTTTAATCCGCCCACGCATTTAATCTATTCGGGCGTGAACTTCAACTGACTTCTCGCAATACACTCTGAGCCCAGCATTTTCTTGCCAACTTGCCTTGACAGCGAGTGTTAGTGACCGAGTGGAGTTGAATTTCGATGTAGTAGACTACTAAAAGGGTTACAATGAAATCATGACCCCGAATAATTCTTGTTCATTGAAAATACTCATAATTATTTAATCTCCCAAATGCACTTTGTGCGTTATGGCTCTGACTGCATGCATAAGTGTTTAAGTAGCAACCACTTGACTATCAATCAGTATTAAATGTGTCTACTTGTGGCGTTTTCGAAAGTATATTTCTTTTGCCTTTCAGACCGTAATCGTTAAAAGATTTAGCTTTATTTATGATATTTAAATTTAATGTTATGATTTCATGGGCATGATGATGACTACCTATGTCGCTCAACTTTGACCGCTGAACTTTGGAACTGTAATATAGGAATTGTATTTAATCAAATACACATTTTGTGCTTACGTAAGCCATTTGAAGTAAGTCGCTGTGTACTAAGCAGAGTAAACATAAATGGTCAAACCAATAATATTGTGTGGACTTGGGATTACATAGAAATTCTGAGTGAGTAATTGTAATGTTGCCATATTATTAGTATTTTGTCTGAGTTAAGTGTATATTATGTTTATGTATGTACATGGGGAACTCGTCTAGTGGTCATCTCAATTACATGCATTTTTCCTTTAGTCCGGATTGGCTGTGCTTTGTGTTCTATAGGGAAATTATACAGCTACATGCATAAGAAATATCAGTGAACTTATTGGATTTTATCGGGTTTCATGTTAACTTGATTTGGAAAGACACCAAATTGTAGTTGGAATTTATCGGGGCTCTCTCCTCATGTACTACTCTTTGGATTTGAGTGATAGGAAAGAGCCACAATACATTACCAGTACTCCTCAAGTTTGTTTAGTTAAATTTGGATTTCAAGTTTACTCTACAGTTTGGCCTACGTTTCATCTCCACGTTTCATACATCTATTTATATTTTATAGACTCCTGTGCTATATAGGAGTGTTATGTTATATATTGGTGGACGTGGAAGAGTGGGGGAGTAGTGGTCCGATATACCAAAGTAATGTGTTCTAAGTTACCCAACTATTTCTATGCAACATGCAGCACAATGTAGTAATGTGTATGAAACGGAAATTGTGGTGATGCTGGTCTTTCTCCCTTTTTCCTTCCTCTTATGTTACACAACATTACATTATTGCATTACATTGCACAGTGGAATTCGCAAACTCCACGAATATTATGGTAGCTATAGAATAGCACCTCTTCGTCCACTCGCATAGACATTCATTTACTATGCTGTGTGGGTTTGGCTTCTTTGGCTCACTCTGCTCCTATTTAAGACCATCCTACTATTACTCCAAAACATACAATCTAATATTATACATTATAAGTAGACCCTTAAGCATATGCAAAACCATTCCACGTATAATATCCTGAAATGAATTCGGGAGTTCGCCGTCTCCAGCCTCTGGCCTTCCTCCTCTCCTAACAATAAAATTCCAGTTCTCTAATACCATTATATTTACATGACCAACTTATCTATGCATATATCTATATTTTTGCACGTTTCCTTTCATTCATCCTCAAAACCCTTTCAACTACAAATTATTTGCATCCTCCCTACCTTTGTATTCCCACTAAGACTTCTTCCTATGTTTACAGCTCCTAATTGGTAATGAAACCGCGAAAAAGATTTTCTTCTCAGAATTACCAATCATTCATTGGTTTTCAAGCTTTTCCACATATTTTCAGTTCAAAGATCAAGATTCCCTTGCATATAATTAAATCCTTTATGTCAACACAACTGACTTGGAATTAAATGAAATGCTCGGAATCCACTATTTTTATAGTTATAGCAGTTACGCCAAATAAAGACTTGTACATTATTCCTGGCATGAATGCGACCAATTTGACGTTTGACCTTAACTTAGCAAAAAAGCGGTTAATTTTCAATATTTTGGGTTTTATTGGGATATTCATGTATTAGTATTTAAACTATTAAACATCGGAATTTATCTATAGGAATAGCCTACGCAGACCATAGCCAACTAAAATAAACATAATTTATCATCTATGTATGCATAGGAATTTTCTTGGATAGCCTTAATATGGCGTGGTTTAGAGTACACGTATAATCGTGAACTAAACCGGGCTGAGTGATGACCGATCGTGGGTTTTCAGAGTGTAGCCAGATTAAGTTTATGTTCATTGCAGCTGTAATGTGGACAAGTTATACTAATGATATACTGCTAATGCGACAAATAGTGTATAGTTCTTGTTTGCACAGGGAGGTTTGGGTTTTGTTCACTTCCTTCCAACCAATTTCACAGATAGTGTAGCTCTAACTTATTGTTATCTAATGAAAATGGTCACTGTAATAGACAGTTAATTCAAAAGCGAATGACGTCCAATTCACCGCAGAAGTACTAGTACTGTCATTCCCAATATGGTAACCTAGTAGGACACTGATGTACAATTTCTACTTTCGGGAGGTACCTCATTCCAAGTTGCTAATTGTATCTGTATGTAAGCAGAAAGAATTATGAGTTCCTATCACTGCAACTCTAAATACATTAATAAACTGCATAAAACTGTTGAGCATGCCATTCCTATACATGGACAGTGGATAAGTAGAAATTTAACTTACCACAATGCCTGACATGGTACTAAACTCACAATCATCTAGTCACACCTGCGTGGAATATACCCAGTAGGTGTTTCTCGTCAACACTGTTATCTCCCATTTTTGCCAAATAAATCCTGCATTCCCAATTTCACAGTAAATGTAAAATTGCATAGCTTAGTTAGGTCAGTTTGAATAAGCAATCATTCATACTTCTGAGCCAAACCAAAATTATCTCTAGCACACTTATTTATTATTTCGGGTTAATCTGTGCATCTCATGGTATTCAATCATCAGGCTATAGATTAAATAATATTTATATGGAGTATATAATTGATAATACAGGCTTACACTAGTTTAAATGTCTTTAGCTACTAATTGTAAATGACTTACTTACGGGATAGAAAGTAGCAAAAATGATTAATTAGTGATAAAATCATGTTAAATAATAGGAAAAGAATTATGTAAGCTAAGAGTGCGTAGGTAGCGTAGCAAATGTATGAAAAGTTAAAGATGAGAGGTAGAAGTGTAATGTGGTACAGCAGCCAAGCATCGCAATGTCGATGGTACAAACGAATGAGCAGGTCAATCTTTTAAGTTTAATACTTAGGTTAGCTCGACTTTAGCGGATTCGTCTTGAGTTGGCCTAATATGGGAGTTGGAAAGATCTCGATGTGGATGTCAGGGAGAACAGAAAGGGTTCTCAGCATCGGCATATCTACAGTTGTAGAAATTCTAACTGAATTTCTCGTTCCTCCAACTGCAACCATCACTGATTCCTGTACTCACAGTATCAGTATTACTTGGAGTACGTACTAGTCTTAACTAGTAGCACTTAGGTCCGCGAGTACATGACTCCTATGATGTGTCCCTATATAATATAATAATAGTTAAGTTTGTCTACGGAAGGAGAATGGAAAATGTGATGGTAGAAAGAATAAGGGAATTACCTTTTGCATATATATGTATGTATAATATATATGTATGTATAATATATATGTATGTATAATATATATGTGTGCATAATATATATGTATGCATAATATATATGTGTATAATATATGTATATCGGTGGTATATAGAGTTAGTTTTGGTTTACTGATAGTTAGTGACTGGTTTGGGGAAGAGGTAGAAAGACATGGAGATAGGGCGAGGGAGGGTAGGCGAATGAGACGATCGTTTCAGTGGAGCATTCATTAATTGCTGCTCGACTTTTATGGCTTTCAGACAATATGGCAGAAAACGGGTCACCTGCTTTAGAAAATCTGCCCAAAGTGGATGCTGACTTGAAGTCTGAGCTTCAGCAGTTCAAACCAGAAATGATGAAGAAGGCTTCTACTCATGAGAAAATTGTGCTTCCAACAGCTGCCGGTATTAAATTCTGCACTTGAAATTCTGCTACTCTATTGCACATTCAACATTGCTTTTTATTCATGGGTAAATGGGCACGGCTTTGCCACAGAACAAAGCAGAACAGAATCTATGTACTCTGAGCATTTAATGGGCTAATACATATCTGATATCTCTCTATAGAGATGCACTTATTACATATACAATGTGTGTGTGCATTGCACCAATAATAGCTCTCGGTATGTAGAATCGGAATCTATCCCGCTATATCGAATTATGTGTGGGGCTCCTAATTCTATCTTCTACTAGACATCCTAAGATTTTATCTATTTAGTATTCGGATCCCTATTTGCTCTCTATACTCGGGTTTCCTCTCTGCTACTCTACAACCTAATACTTGATGGTGTATGTATGCTATTGTCTTATATGGTACTATAGTGGTGCCCTAACAATAATTCCCTCTTCCTGCGACTTCTTCACAAAAACTACCGAAATATGGAAGACAAAGACATGTGTACCGTATGCATATGCATGCACACAATAGACAATAATAACAGAATCACTGAACATTACTAACGGAGACAATGTTACACCACAAACACCCTTTTGTTCTCACTCTAATCTTTCATAATATTATACAGATGTAAACAGACAGAGATTTATTCAACTGCGAATATTATCCTCACCTATACACATACCTACAAACAAATTGTATCATGCTCTACAGTCATTTGATGCATGCGGACACATGAAATCTATAAAACAATATTATCGCCTTTTTATATGCTTTGCTTTCGTAAATGCAATGCACGAGCTAATGTTAATGTAATGCCAATGTTTATGTAATAATTATACATTTATGGTAGATGCTCAGTTTTGTTTGGCCTAATGACGAAATATTTGCGACTCGTTAATATTAAATTTCTTTCTGGCTTGGAATCTAAGTGTATGTGTACTATTCATAGCAAAGACATTGATTTTGTTTGTGAGTCGCAAGGACATACAATGACGCACAGAGACTCATTAAACGAGCCTTATTGCATGTTATATCTAGGAGTGTGCCTCCACTTGACTACACAGTGAACGAAAAAAATGTAGATTAAGTAAATTTATGCTATTTAAGCTTATCGTTAGCCTTTCTATATCAGTAATTTATGCGAAGAAAGCAATTTAGTAGTTTTGCTGTTGGTTATGTGCACTAGATTGGACTTTACTGTATTCCATGAATTTTATTGTTGCTAACTCTTTTGCTTACTTAAAAGATTATAAATAGTAGAATGCAATGCTCGAGCCCAAAATGTAAATGGGATCGGACTTGATGGGAAAGTGTGAATAGGAAATTGCATCTAAATGCATGGAGCGATGAAACTATCGTTGTGATTCATTTTAATTTCACGTTTGTATTATTTATATCCGCTTGGACATTCATTTGCATTCATCCCTATAAAATATTAATTTACATTTACACTGGAAGTTTGCATAATTATTACGAGCTTTACTCGGAGCAAATCCATTGCTTTTATTTTATGTGAATGTATTTTCATTTGCATTTATAGTACAATAATAGTATTACTTTTTGAATCACTTTTATGTATTAATGCTGCAGTTGTTACGTAAAGTCGGAATAATAATTCTATTTATGTAGCTGTAGTAGTTTTGCAAGTTTGTTGTTGTGTTGTTAGATGCATTTTGTGATTTACACGTATGTGCATGTAGATATTGGTAGTTCCCATTGCATTGCATGATAAAATTTTGCTTAATAGAGTAGTAGATGACTACTAGAACCACGACTTTAGTTAAAATGTAATATTTTGCACGATTATGTTTGTTTGCACGCAAAGATGTGAAGCAAGAGCGCCAGCACACTGAGCTAATTCATGGTGTGGAGTCATTTGACAAAGAACAAGGCTTGAACCCCACAACCACAGTCGAAAAAGGGGTACTACCCAACGCACAAGGTTCAGCACTGTTTTTATTCTTATTTTATATTTCATTAATTTCCGAATTCTCCACTCCTACACAAACTTATTCCACGAGAACTACGTATTTAAAAAGTACAATTCAACAATAACTACTAACTTCATGACCATCCGAATCCATGCTCCTTTATCTAACTCCCTATGAAAACAATCAAATCCAGTATATAAACTCCTACGAATAATTTACACGACAACTATGCATATAGGGCCAATTAGTGCATTTTATTATGCCAAGAGTTATGAGCTTTAAAACTCCAAAATTTTTATTATTATAATTGCTATAACTATATTACATTTGATATAGCCTCAATATAACTCCTGGATTTATCCCTACCCGTATTATATTATGGTCCCTGAGTTTATTAGGTTCTTTTCGGCGTCACGACCCCGTCTATAGTAGTGGTTATTCAAAGACACTTTATGTATACACCTTTTATTTGTTCAGAACAACCCTCGAATTGCACGATAAATGACCAAGTTTAATTCATTGTGCTGTTTTGTGTTGTGCATTTATTTGTGTGCAGAGCAAAGCGAGAATTTTGTGGAGTAGGTAACTTGTTTTTAACGCTTTTACTGACCGCAGTCATGATATATGGTCATGCATGTCATGTCATGTCTCGGCTCTGTCACTATGTTATCAGTTATGTATTTTTACCTTTGACGGCAGCCTATTTATAATTACCTATATGCAGTCTTCTACCTACGACGCTGTTTTAAATTACCTTTTTCTGGATTTTCTACCCGGATACTACACAACATAAACAAATATACCTACGATAATATATCGTACTGATATGTAAATGTTTATGACGTATTTTTCATTTTATTTATACGAAACGATATGGGATCTTGTGTAGAACAATTTGCTTTCCCGTTATTATGATGAGGGTGGACTTAAATTAATGAGATCGATATGCAAGTCGTGAAATATTATTATTGTTGCTAAATTTGTAAGTAGCGTGATCTGATTATAATTAGATGTTGCGGCTGAGAAGACGCAACAGGCAATCTTGAAAGGAGTTGAGGGATTCAACCAAGGCAATTTAAAACACACGGAGACCCAAGAGAAAATTATATTGCCTGACCAAGAGGGTAAGATTATTCATTCATTCTTAAGCATATAATAAATAATGTCAACCTAAAAATAACCACTGAATATTTAATACGGAATTATGTTATTGTCATGTAACTCCAGTTGGCATTGGCATGAACACGCTGGCCACTGACCTGACCAACTAGAATTTTGTTACTTGTGTCTTCCTTCATGCTAATTACATGTTAATTTGCTATAACTAGTGATTAGGGGTTTATATGTAAGTAGATAATTACATACACAGTAGACAATTATTTTTCTTAGTAATTATTGCTCACGTCAATTCCCTTAAGTACATTCACATGTAAAGTATTATTAATTAAGTAGACTTCCCTGCCCATATTATTCTTGGAATTTTATTAACATGGAATTATTGTGCATAAATAATTAGTGGTTAAATTTAGATTAAGGAAAAGTTAAAATATTCGTTATTTTTGTCGTGGCATTGTGTTTACTTAACCAATAATTTCTTTGCAGTAATTGAAAGCGAGAAAGTTCAACAGAACATGAGGGAGGGGATTGAAAGTTTCGACGTCAAGAAACTTAAGCACGCCCAAACTCAAGAGAAAAATCCTCTGCCTACCAAAGAGGGTAAGTTTATTCATATTCGGTGTAAAATAAAATTTATAACTGTTTCCTTTGCTTATTGTGGTGCTGTGGAGATGATATGAATCTTTGCAAACATACCCGATGTGGAATGAGTTAAATAGTCTTTTGTTACGCAGCAGTAAATATTAGATGTAAAGCTTAAGAAGTGTGTGAATGAATATATGAGCTAAATTGAGTCTAATTTATTGTTACAGTTATTGATCAGGAAAAGCAAGTCTGAAGGAACCCTGGAAGGCCACCGTCTCTCTTACTACAACTACCTACATACATAACCCTACCAATACCATGATTACATAATATAACTACAGCATCTTATATCTAGACTAGATTAAGTTTATATATTAATTAAACACAACTAATAGTAATTGAATCTAGAGAAATTTAGAGAAAAGTCATTATTAGTGTGTTTATCTATTGAGAAGGATAATAATGGTACTTATATAGGTACGTATGGCTTACAATTTACAATACAACGAGTATGATCTTTATATTAGTGTATAGTAGCTTCCAACTGGATACTACTTGACTTAACCTCTCCGGCCCTGACACACGATCTAAAGAATAGTATATGGATTATATGAAAATGTACTATTGCTAAATGTAAGGAGTGGGACTGGACCGGGTTAAGTTGGTAGTGAGAATTAGATTACGTAAAATCATTTGTCTGCTCGTTCAATTCAATTAATGTTACTGTCATAATACCCTCTGTAATTTACCAGACATATTTTCTAATTATTTCAAGCTTACTGCTTCGTTCGTCTACTGCTCGTGCGTGTCTTGGACGTTAAATAATGCAATGCATACTTTTATATAAATCATAGTCATTCAATTAATTGTAAACAGTATAGCGATTCTAATTATTAATTAAATTGATTAAATTATTTGATTAATTTACGTCCCATGAGTTTCATTGAGAGATAATAGAAAAAAAGATTGAAATTTTTATGAATAAATGTTATAATAAATATTGCTGATCAGAAATATGAGGAAAAAAGCTACGAGTTTGATAATACATTTTCTTTGCGGTTAAGTATTGATTAATTTAACATGTTGTATACTTCCTCAATTATTAATTCCATTAATCCACACACGAAAATCTATTACCACTACACTTACCATTAATTTCTGAATAACCATTAGTAAATAAATATTGTTTTACCATTTTCTGAATTGTTAAGTAACACGAATTAACATTTATAATTATTTATAAGAGTAGAGAGTAGTACTACATTTTACAATAACTTGTATGATTCCTTTAAAATTTTGCTAAAAGTAACCTCAGATAGTCGGTCGTGAATTGAATGTGTAAACTGTGAACTTAAAAGATCTGCGGCTGAAGGGAAATCAGAGAACGCTTGCAAAATTTGTAGTTATGATTGCCTTCCGAAGGTGCTAGTCTAATGTCGGCCTGCTTTCTTTTGGGGTTATGAAATACCTTTACCGGTAGTAGTAAAATATGAATGTGTTTGATTCAGGACGATTTATTCTGACTATGCGATCTGTATTGTACCGAATTTGGGGGCCAAATAAAGCCAATTTCACAGGCTTATTGAAAAGGATATGGTTTTATACATTTATTTATTCATTACTTTACAGATTATTGACGACAACACATTAATCATTGCCAACATTTTCAAATGATTTTCGCACTAGGAATTGCACGCTGGGGCTAAACCGATTCTATTGTCCCTAAACATGACCACATTAATAATTCAATCTTCATAATTGTATATTACAGCAAAGCACTCCATTAATTTCATCATGCTTCCAATAGAACTTTTCTGAACAGCATCATATTTACATAATTTGTAATTTCATATAGGTACAACATTTAGACTTAATTACATATATATTATAGCTCTCAACATAATTTCATTCCAAGAAGTGATGATAATTACATTTGCCTAATTAGATTGGTCTACTGCTCAATTCAATTGATTCAAAAAATAAACAACTGTTTTATAAACAATTAATTAGTTTTGATTGTTTGAAGATTTTCAGAATGTAGCACAAAATGAAATGGCGCAGATAATATTTAGAGCCCGATGAAAATGATTGTGAGTGCATTGTGCATTGACATTAATTTACATTAATTACATAAATAAAAATAATTTTGCAACTGCTTCTATCAACATACAGATAGGAAGTTCTGACATCACAAAATATACATATCTATGTAGTACTCGACTTAAATATAAAAATTTCTTATACTATATACACTAGCATAGTATTATGCCACTTTACCTACTTAAATAATGGAATTTTGAAAAAAGTTGATCATTAACAATGGCTTTGGATTAGATAAAATTCACATCCTACGCAAATAATACGTACGGTAATATAGAAAATATATTTACTATATTGGTTAAGCTGCGTTTGTGTGGTAATTTTGTAAAAGAACAACAAAAACATTATAAGTTGGTATACTATATATTTACTTATGTTAATCAGCAACAGACGAGTGATGCGTATTGAAGTTTTTATTCAAACAACAATGACGATGCGACAAAGATGATGGTTTGAAGAGATTAGTGAACCAAAATTTCCATCGGTTTATAAAAATGAGGAATAAAATATAGGTATCCACTTATAAAAATGATTGATAGCAACAATAGAGCTAATTAACTTTAACATCACACGCAATTGCTATATGATCAGATGCATAGCTCAAATTGGGAAGACGAGGGTGGCCCACTTCCTCTTCAGTTGGTAATAAGAGAACAGATTCTATGTCACAATGTCTGAAAAAAATCATTAGAGCCATAAAGAAATATTTCATAGTGAAGTGTTTGCAGAAGAAACTTTTGCAGATATAAAAGAGAAAGCGGGGAGAAAGTTGGTTCAAGTGTAAATCATACTTGTTGTAGAAGATGTAGTCTATAGTATGGCAATACTCCCCGTCAGTACGGACTTTCCACGTAGTGTACGGCGGCTCTTCCCCTGCGTACAGTTTGGAATATGCACTTTCCAGTGCGAGTCTGCGAAGAAATATACATTAGTACGGAGAAAGTAGGGAGAAAGTTGAAATGTTGGGCTAAATGGAAGCTATACTTTTATTTTGCCCCTAGTAAAGTTTGGATATGGACAAGGCAAGTGAAATTTATTGGGCCAAGTCTCATTAAGATTGTTTTGCGCGTTACCTGGTCTTCACGGTTGAAATGACCGGCTCGGTAGGCACGGCATTGAAATCACCACAGAGAACTAAAGGTTTTGAAGAGGCGCCACAAGCAGTCAAGTAATTGGCTATATCTTTCCCTTGCTCATTTCTCATAGTTGCTAGTAGGGCTCCTTGACGAGCTTTCAAATGAGTTGTGGCCACACAAACTTGTTGTCCCGTATCTCGAAGACGGAGATTGGCGAATATACACACCTGTGAGATAAAGCATTTCAGTGAGATAAAGCATTTAGTAAGATAAAGCATTTCAGTAAGATAAAGCATTTCAATTTCACAGAGTCGTGATTTCTTTTCATCTCCGTCTTTGTCTAATGTCATTCCAAACATTAGGCTAAGAATAATAGGAATTAAGGAGCTAAAGGTGACCTTAGGAAGATTAGTCTTAATCCCCCCAAAGAAAACGTTAATTCCTACTTAAAAAGAAAGTTTGTTCCATATTCATGTAGCTTCACCCTTATTAGACGGGTGAAAGCATCTATAGATGATATAGCTAAATCTTAAGGGAATATCCCTCCGAAAATGGAGGACTTAATTTAATTTCAATAAATTTAAATACTAGGTTAATGGAGAGACGACGAACCTGATTGGATTGTACTCTCCAAATCTCTAGGATTCGGCTTGAAGCAGAGATCAAGTCAAATTTTTCTCGACGATAAAAAAGAGCGCAGCCATCGGGACCGTTGTTATTTGCTACATAAATACATGGAGAATCAGGCTTAGAACAAAATACGCCACGGTAGCCTAGTGAAGTCAGACACGAATTGAGAAAGTTGAAGTGATCCACTTCCTGTATACCAAAAAACAACAAAATCATAACGGCATTCCTACTTTTCGATAATTATAAATATTTCTAGACAGAAGGGGTCGGGCGAGAAACAATATAAAACGATGGGAGGAATTTAAAAACGGGATTGAATACAGAGTCGTTGTCAAATGATATTTTTCCAAGAAAAGTGGGTAGGCAAACAACGTAAGGCATGAAAATGATATTCTTGAGACTGGAGATCAAATGAAATTACTGGGAACCCAGAGTAATTTTTCCACGTAAACTTGAGTGTTTTAGCTGGAGTTGAAAATCAGAGGCTGCTAGGTTTGATTAATAGGTGACTGTTTGAGTTTAATATTGTTTCTCTGCGTCAGTGCAATGCAATATAGAGTGAGTAGTGGGTTGTGTATGAAGCATGCAGCATTTTATCGCCTTTAGGCCTCAGTCGTGTTACGATGATCAAGAAGGAATAGTATTCCCTGAGGAGAGCAGAGCAAAGAAGTAGTACAAACAAGAGAAAATGGAAAGGCAGATAGAAACGAGAGAGAAAGCGAATAATAGGATAGAGAAGCACTTTTGGAGACAAAGGAATAGATAGAATAGACGTACTTGAAGACAGACAACATCGGGATCGTAAATGAGAATCTCGTGAAGTATCCGAAGGCGACGAGCCGTCCAATTCAGAGTGCCTTCTGGTATTCCCACGAAATTGTCATGCCCTTCTGCTAACGCTGCCAATAATCCAATAGACGTAATTTGCAATTCGTACCTCTTTACACATTAGTTTACTATTTAAATAATTGCGTGGCTCATGCCGAATGGTTTGTGGGGAATGTTCAAACGAAATGAAGTAATATGTACCTATTATATTTACATACCGTAAATCCTACAAACAGTCCCCTCCTTCCCTAGCCTCTCCTAACCTCTCCTGTTCTAACCTACGGATCATCCCTGCTATTGCTATCATTAAATTTATCTCTGGCATCCTAAAATATACACAAAGGGCCTTTTCTTTCAAAATATTATTAACTAATTACATAAATAGCTACACACTGCATTCAAATTATTACACACAGTTACAAGATAAAATTTGAAGGCGTCGACAGAAAATATCTCGCACATTTAATTACAAATACACAGCTTTTACTATTACTACAATGCGTATGAGTAGCTAAAACCCTGTGAAAAATGAATGTACATGTGTTGGCAATAAAAGAACGGGTTTTGAATCTGAGGAAATTGCCCACCTCTAAAGCTAACTAACCCATTGAAAATAGAAAAGCATTTCAGCGTGCTGTTGCTAGAGATAAACCAATCTTTTCCGTAACTTATTATTAGCATCAGAGCAAACTGCTTTTGTCCAAATCTTATTGGATTACTTTACATTCATATATTTTGTATCTGAATACATGGCGTGCTCAACCATTCACAAATAACTGGTATATCCTTTTGCTTTCCCCATGAGCGAGAGTGAGATGTCGAATGCCTAGATACATACATACGTGTGGGTTTAGTATAAGTTATAATTCTACGACACAGCAGCAATAAGTCTGTAAATAAATATGTACATAATCAATAATTACTTCTGGGAACAAACAATAACCTGTCTACTCAGTCTCTAGTGTATAACAGTAACATTGCATTGTCTCAGGAACACTTCTTTCCATTTTCTATGTATACTGCAGACAATGACGACGGGGTAAATGTAAGTCAACACACAATAAGTAGTTTCGTGCCGAGTTTGGCCATGTGCGTGCGTATATGAATACCTACCTACAACAATATTACATACTTGCATGGTATATTTATTCCTTATATAAGGAATTAGTCGGAGCCGTGTGCATAAATGAATCCTAATGACATATCGGTTCTCAAGTTTACAATGTGTTTGCAAACTATTAGAGGATTTAAATAGATATGTGGAATGCACAGGTTTAAATAAGCAATACCTTGGGCGAGGATATTCCACGTGAGGACACGGAATCGGCCACTTCTCTCATTTTCCGGAGTTTCTTCTGAACGGCAACCTGGAGAAAACAAAACATTATTACATCCACTTTCTCCACGTTTCATTCAATATTCTATAGGGAGCTTCCAACTCGCCCGGCCTTTCCTTTGCCTTCCAGGCCATCCCAGGTCATGGCCCTCCACCATTTACTCCATGCATTTTCAACTTTAATACGTACATAGCTGTGGTCTTCACTTTGACAACTGCAATACTAAACTACTCAAAAGCCAAAATATGCAGACAAAATATAGACAGGTATATATATATGTCTTCTGTGGCAATTAATAATTATATCATACTATATAGTATTTATATTTTATGTGTCATATCAACTACTGTAATTTCTGACATAGTTAACTCATCTTGCATTTCAAATACATAAATATATAACTTATATCACGGAAAATAAAGTATTGAGTGCACTCTACATATCCACAATGCTAATATATAATAGCAGGTCGTTAGTGCCTACACTTATGTAAGGAGACTAAAATGGCAGACTAAAGGGAATTACACACTTACAAGGGAACAAATGATGAGAGTGAAATTCCTTTTAGTTTTGAGTCATAATTCTGTCTAAATGGTAAATATGTATAATTGTAGAAGGAATCCTATAGTTTATACTTAATTTATTATTATATTGTACTGGGATGTTGAGCTGAGTTAATTTGAGTCGAACTAAGAATAAGCTGCTCCTGACTCTCTTATTTTCTATCATTTGTAATGGAAGGAGGTAAAGGAGAGTTTAGTCAACTAAACTCACCCTTATTATTATCATCTTCATGGAGCTAACATGAAGATGAGTCTTTCTTTGATCATCGAAAGTGCTGGAGAAAAGAGAGAGAGATGCCCTGCCATTGCGGTTTCAGTTACAGTCCAGCGAAACCATTTCCCTAATCACTGAGATCCCTAATGCTAAGCTGCATCTTGAACCTTGTGAATATTCCACAAGGGAGCTATCAATGTCCATTTTAAAGACCACTCTATACCTACTTACTGCTATACTCCTACAACTACCGTCTTCCTCTTCGTACATCCTCCTTGACATTATCTCCATGTACATTCTCTACTCAGATCTATAACTGCTTCCACTACTACACGAATCACTACTTAAATATCCCTGCGATTAGTGAGCAGCTTGAGACTTATAATTTGCACACAACAGAGTCTATTTACATCAGATGACAAACAAATTAGGGACTTAACTATACAAGTACTAATATGTACTAACAATATAAGTTCTCCATTTATCATTAAATCTACAAAATTATAGCATGAATATATAATTGTATGTATGTCGTGCATAATATCTTGAACAGATGAGTTCCTAATTTCTGACATGAGATGATGCAGCCACTGTCTATGATTGTCATTGTGTGGTAATAATAATATATAAACTGGGGAGGAGTAGCACACAGATCTTATTAATATTTTGTATGAAGCTACTTATTAGTAGTTAAGTATGTATAAGTGGATGATGGGTTTTGGAAGAGCAAATTGCATTTAGTTGTGCTCCAGTTTCCATTTTGTGATGGCAATAGATAATTGAAGTCAGGATAATTTGGGGAGATGGGGGGACACGTTTAGCGGTTTGAAAGGGCAGAATGGAGACAACAATACCTTGAGAGATGAAAGGAACCTTCTTCAGTCCGCAAAAGGCTTCTTCTTCGTGTTCCTCTCCATTAGGATGATTAGACGAATCAAGAACGACAAAGTTTCTGGAGATAAGAGCTGGAGTGGTTGGTAACTCATTCAAGCAGCGATTGAGCAGAGATTCCCTCGTAGACGGAGCAGCCACCTCAAAGTCTACATCTTGAACATCTTCACGCACTGCTGGCACGGATGTAAAGCTGCCCATTCTAATTGAGATGCAAACACTCATTGTAGTCACAACTCCCACAAATTTAATCTATTCGCTCGGAAAATCCTCATTCAACTCAATCACGTCAATACCACCTATCTGTCACGACAACCCAGAATTTATTTTTAATTCCTAAAACTCTCCACAAAATTATTCCCTTCCGCACAGGTCCAATCCTAAATGAGGTATGCCTAACAAAATAGTTAACGATGAAGGACACGGAATCATAAATATATTGATGCTAGGCTGTAACGTTTCCTTTGTCTACAATGACGTCATTCAACGTAAGATGAGAATTACGTTAGGGATTATACCCAAATACTACTCTGTCTGCTCTGGACTATATACTCTGGAGTGGTTCTAGTAGTGAGTCAAGTATGTAGACTGTATAGCTAAGGTAGTATCAGACACGCAATACAAACAGAAAATAACCACTGCTTACGTTTTACTAAATTCGACGAAATGACCCAACATTAAATTCAGTCTCTTAGTCCCATAATCAGTCGAGATAATTCTATACTCAGCTACTATATAGTCCAAATAATAATGACTCGATAATACTGATATCCTCCAAGTCAGATAAATTATTTGCTTTAACACACCTACGTCATTAAATGGGTCTATGTATGTATACTCAGTCATTCTTACGACTTCTGGCAGCTAATTTACATATTTCAGTATACCTTACTATTGAACAATAACCACAAAGCGTTTGTTTGTTATTCACTTTAGTAGCACAAATATTAGACCAATTTACTATGATACATAGCGTAAAGTGCATAAACAAGACTAACCATCCATATACCAGTGAATACAACTATTTCGTCACTGGTTTTCTATGGAATATTGTTGTTGACATTTCTTGCTACGCAAATTACGCAATGAAAGTTTTGTTTTTAAGGATAATCAATCCATTGTCATTGCTAACAATTTTTGTCAGGGTTCATAATAGGGAAATTTTATTATATCGATTAAATTTCTCGGCTTTTTCACCCAATTGATTTTTTTGAATAATTGCATATAATAAGATTTGATTTATTTCAAGCTTAATAAAGATATCAAGATTTATATATTGGGCAACTATTGCTACAATTAAGATTGTTTCAAACACTAAATATTACGGAACATATGTGTAGTGCATGAAAATAAAAACCACAATATTTCTATTTCACCATTTAAACATATCTCAATAATTTTTGCAAAATATTGAAATAATAACCCTGGCGTTTACTCCTGGGAAAAAGAACATTGGCAAAGTTCGATTCGTATTATAGTGCATTTATGTGCCTGCACGCCTCCATAAGCATGTGTTCAGAAAATTACACACAGTATAATATTTGGTTCTATGTAGGTTTAAACCACGATTAAAACGGTCGGGTCGGTTAGAGAAAAATAATTTATATATACCCATAAATTCTGGAATTTTACATCGTAGTTGAGAAACAATCTAAGTGTAGCTACAAACCTAAACTATATTAAAGTAGGCTCCTTGCAGTTTTATAGTTTAAACACATAATATCTTTGAAACAATAGACAACCAGCGCTTTAGATTTATTTCTGCTGTACCTATGGAATTGGGTATAGTTTACTTAAATTGCTGATTGTAGTAAGTCCCGAAGAATCTGTATATGCCGGAGTCAAAAAATGAAAGTAAATAAAGGGAATTTCACTGCACTTGTAAAATTACGTAATGAAAAGAGTACTGCGTAAGTATAGGATTGATATTCCCAGATATATTGATAAGTTGTTAGGGTAGTACTATAATGAAGCCGACTTGAGTACATCTACCTGTAATATATTGTGATAATGAGTTTGATGTGTATGTATGGCTGGTGATAAGGAGATTGTTCTCATTTGGTATTTTATATAGATGATCTGTATGTACTATGCCTATGTAAGTGAGTATATTATACGTAGCTAAGGAGTCAGACAGACGGGTTTAATATTTAAAGTTTAAATGCATTTGCACTATTAATTGTACGCTTCTGCCTACACGACACTAGCAACTCTGTGCACACAGCTCTAAACGCTAATAAAACAAGAGCCCATAATTGAGTTGGATGGATATCGATAAAACATTTGAGTTCGGGCAATATAAGCCTCGTCGTCAACTAGTTCGGATTGGGTTCCTTGGTTTGGACTGTTGGGCTGATGGGTGCGACACAGACAGACAGACATGCAGGTAGGTGTACTATTGTATCACTATCACTATACTACGTGGGAGCTACTGCACATAAAAATGTAAAGCATCTAATTGGAAGTAGTCGCAATCGCAAGACTCGCTTTGAACTTCATGCATGCAATTTAATGAAGCCAGTTTACTTGAACTTACGAAGAATGACCTTACCCTCTCCTCTTTCTATATGCCCTATGATAATTTCCAACAAGTAACTTACTTACTCACCTGGCTAGAAAGGTATCGTACCATAATTATTACGTCTGTCTATCTACTATGTAGTACTCGACCCATGCAATGACTTTACGATATCCACGTATCCATCCCTACCCTCATTGAAAACAGTCCAATCCACAAAAAATCATACAGTTCCCATTCACACATTCGCAGAATGCACTCAAGATACAATCTTTATATGCCTATGCCTACTAGACCCAATGCAAAATTAAAATAGCCAATCTGTTTGTATTTACCTAGATAGTTTCGACTTTCGCTAACCTAATATTTATCTATAAACTACTGTACTAATTAAGATTCTCCAACAAATTACCGCAAAGCTAGAGTAATCTCTTGTTTATCCAGGTGCCATATTCATTCTTAACAGAGAATTACTCGTAAGAGACCCCTAAACGACTCCTAAAAGTACATCCTTCCTAAATTGAGCTATCCGTGTCAATGACATTTATTGTCTCCTAACAGTCTCATCCTTTAGTTTAATTCTTCGTTGTCCTTACATTGAATTTTATATGAATCTTTATTTTCAAACAGTAAACTATCTGAGGTATTATAGGCCAAAAATGATTGAGAATCCTTTTTTAGAGAGATTCACCTTTGATTCACTTTTCTTCTATTGAAAGGTATGAAAATTTCTACGGCTTTATATTATGCTTATTCTTAGCAAATTTCTTATTATTCAAGGATTCAGTGCTGTTATGTCATCAGTCAGCACTACAAATATAAAATAGCTAAACATCCTATCAAATAGATTGAATCATTACAGTAATCTTGACTCCATTTTGAGCAACCAGGCAAGAATTATTTGCGAAATCATTGAGCAAATCGTCTCATTTTTTCAATTTGAGAAATTTAAAATTTGTCATAAAGGCAATAAATACTTGAACTTAGGTTCTAGGGGCTATGAAAGAATTTTTAAAACTTTCTCTTTGAGAAGAGTTTAGCTCACTCGGCTCGATGTTAATGACATGTAAATCGTTAAATAATTGAAACTTGACAATGAGTTAATGCCCTGTGCTCCATTGTCCGGTCTTGAATTTTACGAAACTGTATAATTTATGTTCCTTTGGTATAATATTGCATACACATGTACATTAAGTTGTAAAACTGTGAGCATGAAGTAAAGAAAAACGGGTTTTATAAGTATAATAATGCACAGTGTTCATTAGTCCCAGTATATTTGGAGGTATAGTTTTACACAGAGCAATTTCCCAAAGTTATTATTACCCGTAGTTCACTTTAGTTTACTGTAAAAGTTTTCATGGCACGTTGAATACAGAATTATGGCAAATAATACGCATAATATTCAAATACCTTCTAAATTCGCTAACATTTATAATGTTTGAGTATACTGCACATTGTGTGCCATAAAATGAACGGAGGCATGAACCAGGTTCAAAAAAGTTTGATGCTGATTAGTTCTGATGTCGTGGAAAAGTTGTCCATCCACTTTTTTTCATGACGGAACACAACCCGTGAGATTATATGTAATCCGCAGAACACTATAGTCTATTTATTATCATGAATGACTAAAATATGTGATTGAACGGAATTTTATAATGTGTGAATTGTATGATACAGTTTGCTTTGAAACTCACTTTGTTTTAAAATATACCGGTTACTATTTAAATACACATCAAGATCTCAAAATTTGTGGAATATGGTTCAATGGAACCTATTACGTTCAGAATCTTACAAAAATATTCATAGACACCATAAGATTTGATCGTATATGAATAGCGTTGCTTGAAAGTCATATTTCTACGATATTATGGCTGGAAAATATAATTGAAAATACCGAGTAAATTTATTTTGTACAACTATTTAAACTATGTTTCTTCAAGTTGAATTCTATCGGAAATTGGGTTCGTCTGATATGCATTTAAGAATTTTAATACAAATCGACGTGTCTTAAAACAAACCGAGTTTCAATATTAACTGTAACAAGTAACTATGTATTGTATTGCTAGAAATATGAAAAACTGATAAAATAGTTTCAAATGCAACCACATCTGCATTATTTTAACTAAAAAATATATAAAAATATTCTATTTTCAGGCAAATGGTTCATGAAAAGTTTTTATAACATAACATTAATGGTACACTTCCAAAATTATGTAGGTCTCCTATGATGCGACTTCGATTTTAGAGGGTATTC
>JABASH010000436.1:0-40762 GCA_019776445.1 Tomocerus maximus
ACTAAATATGTCCAGATTGATTAACAATTAGGCGAGTTATGATTGAAAAGGTGGAGTAGGAAAATACATGCAAATGCAACTACTGGAATCCAGCCTTAAAGACAGAATGTCAACACAGACACAAGCTGAGATGAGAGATGAGATATCTTATAGTATAACTCAGAGGAAAGCTTAAATTATACTCAACCAATGCAATGTACAATGTACTTATAATTCAGTAAACGACCATATTGAAAAATAATCACAGCCCAACGGCCAACGGTTGGTATCCTTGCATTTCATAAACCATAGCCAAACGAGTTTAATGATTAGTTATGAAAAGATTATTCTGAAATAGTGAAATCAAGCTTAAGTCCGTACGCTATCATAAAGTTCACTTCGTAGGAAGAAAAGCTGAACTGGCCGGACAACTACAATCGAAGCAATGCAAAAAGCAAGTTCAATGAGAAGTGGAGGTTGATGAATGGTGAAACAACCAAACATTTTTCTCTATCAGAACAACCGTCCCCATCCAATTCAAAGATGATTGGTATGCAATACAACTGCAGACACCTACTAACATCTTGAGTGTTAGGTGTAATAAGGATTTCCTACTCGCATAATGCAAAATACAAAACTTGAAAAAAGAATAATTAATTTAATTACGATACGCACTCAATAGTCAATAGGGTGTATTATATAATTCATTGTCTCAGCTACTTTATTTTGCAATATACCAATTAACAAGTTCATTAGCAATATACAATGTGAATTAATACATAACATAACAACTATAGGTATCATCTAACTATACAAACTGTAGCAAGTTACTGTGAAGTGCATTACTAGCTTGAATTTTTGGTACGTTAGTACTTACATGAAATTAATCGTTCTTGAAAGTAATTCAGATACAATACACAAGCTTTTCTAATACTAATATACTATACGACGGATTTATATGAGAATCGTAAATCCCCATCTATTATTAATAATATTTATGTCTATTGAGGTCTTAAAGAACCTTTCTATAAACCTTGATTATACTAAGTATATCGTTTATAAAAATATGAAGGTAAGAATTTTAGCCTAAAATGTGAATTCTGGTATTGACACATGAACCGGTCCATTTTCATTGAGGAATTCATGCATCTGCTCAATCCCTAATCTAGAGCAAAACTCGTTAATCTGTGCGACACGTCCGCGACGTTTCATCATCTCCTTAGCGTATGTGATAGCAGTTTGCGTAAAATCGTAACAAAATTCCGTCTTTAGAAAATCCAGCTTCATTTTATTGATTAGCATCAAGAGTGATTCATCAGAAATCTGAAATTATTCAATTTCCTTAGCATTAGGTTGTACATGATGATGATCGTACTTGTTCTATTTTTCATTTTGCGAAAGTTATGAAATTAGTAAAATATGCCCGTTTGGGTCGTTACCTTGTAGCAAAGTAATGTAAGCTCTCTAATGTGATCTAAAGTTACGATTGTTGATACAATAGCAAAATCTGTCATTTTATTTGATTCGAGACGCAACCTTTTCAAATCTAAGAAAAATATACATGTGCAAATTATTAAATGACATATTGAAGGCTTAAAATATGCATAAAAATTCTAGAATCCATATCTCACTTGAAAGTTGCCCAAGGTGTGGGAGTTTTCTTGGACTGGTATGAGCCCCTAATATCAACAAAACATTGTTACAATTTCAAAAACAAATAGTCAACACAACATCAATAGGCCATTTAATTACTGTATTAATAAATTACAAATTCCATTGATGGGAAATAAATACCTTGATGTATCACACTAATTCCACTTATGCCAAGACTAGTGAAAACTCCATTGGTAGCCTCTAATTCTTCTAAATAAGGAAGACTTTTGTATATAGTAGCCATGCACTTGTCTGTGAGCGTCTCCATTCTAAATGACTTCAGATATGGGAATCGTTGAACTATATTTTGCACAACCTGCGTTAAAAATACCAAGATTGTTAAAGCAATGATCACTTTACACACGTGCATCTTTCGTATATACAGGGAACGTCAATGAAAATTGTTTCCCCACAAAACTTTTTTTTTCTTTCTTTCTTTTCTCCTTTTGTGAATAAAGAGAAAGTAAGATGAAAGTTTTACATGATAGCAATATCATAATAGTGTCGAAAGTTTTTAATTTTCTACATATAATTATATTATGGATATTATGATTGAGTCACTTACATTTAGAATTTTACTTGGGCGTGGTAACTCAGAGTAAACAGAACTAGCGGACCAATTAGTATAATATAATTTCAAACATTGCAATTTGTGTGGTCTGCCTTCTTCAATGTTGAACTCATCATAGTGCTCAATGAAGTCTTCTTGGGTCATCACTAATGTTTTCAAATTAGGAAGAAAATTTAAGAAGTCCAAAGTTCCAGAAACACGGTGAAGATGTAAATGTTTGAGATTTTTCAGGCGGTCGATTGAATCAAACGATGAAATGAGTTTCGGACGGCCCGAACAGTATTCAATTTTAAGGGAAGTCAAGGTTCCACATAACGTTGTCAGAAAACTTTGAATCACACTTGGCCGAGGATGCCAAGTCAAAAAACTTGAACCAGGTACAATCATATGAAGATGCTTTAAAGGGAAGTTTCTCAGTCTCATTAAAGATAGTGCATCGTTTTCAAATATGAATTTCATGTTTGTCAACTTGGACGAAGGAATATCACCATTTGTAAGTAAAACGCGACCGAATGTAACATCGACATCAGAGTCTGCTGGATTTGTGACCAAATCTAAATAGTTGTCGAACTCCTCATAACGAAGTAAACCTAATTTCGAAAAGGGTGGGGCTTCTTTTAAATCTTCACTTTTGTAACGGCACAAAATTTCCAAATTAGGCATCGCTGAAACAAGATCGGCTATAAAATGACCATTAGTCTCTTGAAACGGCCCATCCATTTTCAAGATTTTAATATTGCTTAAAGTTGCCTTTTGATTTTGAACAACATTAGGAGGATTTAAACGCAGATCTTCAAATGATCTTGAGGAACACAAAATAAGTTCTTCCAAAACGGGTAATCGTTCATATAGAATTTTTCTCAAACTCGCAGGAATCCAGTATGTTTTATCCAAATGTAAAGACTTCATTGTAGGGCTAAACAATTATAATATTCATTAAATACGGCAATAAAAAGCAAATCATTACAAACATGACAAATATTCTGTTAATTTTTAATTTACTTACCCAAACTTAAGAAAAAATTTCGGAACAACAGCCCCTTGAAGACTAATATTCGGTCCTAGCTTGAAATGTTGAAAATTCGCACGATGATCCCCACCATAGTGGGCAACAAAATCATTTAATTCTTTCACACTGTTTATAGATATCTTTGTCAAAGACGGGATATACTTAATCGCTTCATCATCCCAAGTGGCACACACTTGTCTACAAACTTTAAGATCGTATAACGAAAGGTAGCTAACGATTTGATTTGCTATCTGAAATCCAAAATGTATCAAGTTAATTTTTTGAAGTTCAATTTTATCGATTTATATACTAAAAAAATCATTAGTTACATCAGGTATCAAAAGAGGATGGGGAGGCATTGCTAAACACGGTCCTTGAATAGGCGTCGAAGAACTTGCTTGACACCGAGCCGTGGGAAGTCCATCGATGACTATAAAAATGAAGAAAATTAAACTTATTATTCAAACAGATTAAAATATTATCTTTATCATTGTACCCTCAATATGATATCGAGTCTTTTTCTTCGTTTTCATACAAGTTGCTTGAAATGTATGACCTTCTCTATTTGCTACATCTGTTTGCGTAGATCGTGTGGTTTTCTCATTATCGCCGTCTCCCGATTTTGACATAGCAGAGTGTCCGTCTTCTCGTTTAGCAGATCTTGTTCGGTAAATATTCCGGGTACGGGACTGCTCCTTGTCTTTACCTTCATGAACGAAATGAAAAAAATTGAACATTTATGTTGTGACTAATAGATCAACTTCGCACTGCCAACAAGAAAGTTAGTTTTGGTGAAAACTTTGAACTCTGCTCAGCAACAAATTCCTATAATGTGCTAACACTTGCTAAAACTACTCACTAAACTATAATTGCAAATGTTGAGCAGTTTATTTTAACTTTCAATTTTTGGGCGTCATCATAAAGTGTGCGTAGTGTGTATTTGGAATTTTGATTTGCTGAGGTGACGGTTTGTCACTATTGTTGTGTTGTAAATAGTAACTCATTCATAAGCACATAGCACATGCACGTACGTATCTACTACGATGACTACGCTACACAGAATTCAAATTCCGACAAAACTGTCTGTAATCTGTGAACGTTTGTGGCTTTAACTCACCTAAATAGTTTTCACAGTCACATTATTTGCCAATTTACACGAAACGGCAATTAAATAATTAGGTTCATATCCCTCTCAAATATTTAAGCTATAATTGAACTGCTTTAATGCAAAACTACCACCTTTACATAGATCATATCACACACAATTTAAAAGAAATGAACACTGAATCTGCATTCAACCTGGAACAACACATAAGCAAAGTATAATATGATAACAACATCGCATATAGTACGCACATAATACAACATAAATACTTCATATCATATGTAGAGAATCCATGGTTGGTCCATTCATTCTCAATGTCATAGTCGTATGTGGTCATACATAGCCATAGCCATAATAACCTTCACATAATCTAGATTCGAGTTTTGGCTCTTGTCAGCTATTCTTGCGTCCTGTGGACAACATAAGCGTACTATTGGTTTGCTGTTTGTTTCGTTGGCCAAGCTTCACAAAAAAGTGTACCATTTGAGATTGAGAAGATCTATTTAGTTTGTAGCTGGAAGCTGGAGTAAAAGCTGTTTTGTTGCAGATGTATATTTTCTAGAGTAAATCTTTTGTAAAAGTAGGATCTGCGAACGCAGAGTTGCGATTTGCGAAACACACCGAAAGTTCCCTTCACTCATTACAGAATAAGTTAGAAAACTATAATATTAGAAATAATAGTGATATAGACAACTTTTATGCGTATTTTCACCGCTTTACACATTTCTTAACACCATAGTGTCGTCACTCCTCACTTTCGTCACAGAGGTGGTCACTTGACACTTGCATCGTATTCGTCTGTCGTCAATCATCGTCAGCTGCCTTTCTCTTCCCTTCTTCTGATCTGATCGTCGAATCGTGTAAGATACTATTTAGCATATTAGCCTTATTTAGCAATTGTTTTTATTAGATGTTAGATCAATAATAATTTGTACAAATCCATTGTTCATTGTGAATACTGGTAACCTAAATAAAAATGGTGCAAAGTGCAAATTAGTCCGGTGTCCAGTCTGAATCTCCTTTAATTTGTATGCTATTGTTTTGGGTACTGTAAAGAATAGACAGAAGAATATTAATTTGTATACCCAGTGTATCTGTATACCATTAGATAGGTGGCTATAAAATAGTTTTATTTGTGTTTGTGAATTGATTCATATTAATATCATAATGCACCATTTTGCTTTGATGTTCTTATTAGCTGCCTGCTGCGTTTCTGGCGTCTGGCTGGCTGAACGGAAAGATTTTTCAAAATTGTGATATGATAATATTCAACATTATTCATTACCACTGCTTCATTGCTGGTATGCAAGGATAATATGAACTCCCATAACTAAATCTTCTGATCTTGGAAACTCAACTCCTTATCTCGTGGAATAATCTGTGTTCGTCTCGTCGGACATTTTGTTTGCTTATCTCAGTTATCTCGGTCCAGTCTCCAACTAATTCGTAAGTCATAAGTTAGTACAGCCAGCCTAGCCGTAGTCGTCAGCCTAGCCTTACTTAGCTCGTAAAAATTCTTCTTACTATTAATTTATGGGGAGTATACTTTCAAGATTTTGAAGGCAGTTGTTTCTTGAGCACTGTGGTGGTGGTCAAATTGAAAGTAGCTATATTCGACATAACGCATTCTATATTTTTAAAATAACAGGCTGGACATGGAAGACAACATTGAGGGATGTCCATGGTTGGAAAAAGTTTTCTGTAATTCAATAGTACGTAATCTATCTAACATTCTTCTTACATCTTGACCTTGACATTTGTACTTGCCGAATATATATATGTTTCAACAATTATTATAACAGTGGTTGTCGTCAGTGAATCTACATTGAAAATCTTTTGTTGTAGATATTGAAGAAGATTCTCATTTATTTGAGTCTGGATGAGATAAATACTCTGCGATCGGTGACCCCTGAAATTAATCACGACATCTTGCTATGTAGACGTTTCAAAAACAATGCTGCTTTCAAAATATGTGAAAAATCCGTCCAAACAGGCATTCTGAACCACAGTGGGATAAAATGGAAAAATGTCAAGATGGAACTTTATGATGGTATTGGAAACAAAGAACAAGACAAGAAAGGAATTCGGGAATTGCTGGATAATCATGTAGAATTTTTAAATCTAACTGGAGATATAAACAATCCTATTTCTTTTTTGGACGGGAGCTATAACAAGGAGCACCGAGACAGATTTCCTTTATTTATGGACAAAATTGAAAAACCGTTGGCTTTCAAAAATCTCACTACGTTTCATATCCACTCCTACATTCTCAATGGAATAAAACTAAGGGAATCTCCATTTTTGACTGACTCTTTATTCAAAAACTTGAAAAGATTGAAGCTGTACTATTACGACGAAAGGAATTTGAAACTATATAGCCCACCCCGTGAGACAGACAATCTGGCGTACATATCCGAAAATTGCAAATCGTTAGTTGAATTTTCCATCGAAAGAATTGTCGAGTCCCACATTGACGCTTCCCTTGCAACCAAAAAGTTAATCTTAGATATTGTCAGTTCGAATGCACCTGCATTAACTTCGCTTTGTATTGAAGATGAATCTATGTGGAACATGAGAGAGATCGTTGACATTAAGTTCCCCGTTTTGAAGCATTTTGGGATTCGCTGCACCGTAGCAAACGAAAACAATGCCTTAACCTTTTTGAAAAGTCTTACTCAAAATCTGGAAAGTCTGAATATCGTATTCAACGGCTATCTCCCATTTTCTATTTTGATGGCTATTCGTGATAAAAGTAAAGGATTGAAGAAACTTCACGTAAAAGCGCCTCAACTCGGTGTTGGTGATAATGATATTGAAGAAAATGAAAAAAATCAGAATTTGTGGACCTTCTTGCAGGACATGGAAAATCTAGATGATTTCAGTTTGATTGAACCATGCAATTCGCAATATAACCAAGGACTTTTGAAGTACCAACATTTGTTACGAATTTTACCAAAGAATGTGCAAAAGATTAACATAAGGGGAATGTACAACGATCAGTTATTGCTTTCCGTAGTGCCATCTCTTTCTTTTGACCACTTAACAGTATTGAATTTATTGCGCTGCAGATCTTGCTTAGATGATTCTGATATGCAACACATTTGTTCCAAAATGACAAAACTGGTCCAGTTGATGTTTTCACATGCAGATTTGCTTACAGACTCGGGAATAACCGGCATATCGATTAACAGTGAAACTAAAGAGACAATTGATTCTCGTGTATCAATTAGAAATCTTAAAGGTATGTTTTAAAACTTTGAAAATAATGATTTTATCTTGTAGTTGTATGTATTAAATGTGTCCTATCTGCTACCTTTCTTTTTTAGGTTTGAAAGTACTCACTATTAGAGAATGTGATCGAATTACTTCTTACATTTTCGGGAGTATTTATTTCAATTTTTTGACTGATTTAAACTTGGGAAACAACCAAGCCGTGAGTATACTGTCCATTCATTTTTAAATCTAAAAGTTCTTGCCCTTGCTTAAAGCACTAAAGTATTGTGAATTAATCAACATTTTTTGTTTCAGTTGACTATACCCAATGTTAATGAGTTTTCTGAAAACATATTAGCTCAAAATCCCCTTCTAAGACGAATTAGTTTGTCAAAAAGCCCTGAATGGGACACAAATTTGTTGAGCAAAAAATTGATTGATATCTCTGGAGGGAAATGTTCTTTCAATGAAGCGGTGAGTTAGTGAGTATTTTATTATATATAACATAATTTAATTTGAAAAGTTGACGGTGAATATATTATTTAGTTAGTTATAGTGGCCTTAGTAGTCTGCAGTGTGTATCGTAAATCTCATTCTTATGTAAATGATGTGTATGTATATGTAAGTAAACATAAACGAATTTAACTTGTATTTAAAAGGTCAATAATTAATTATTTTATACATATTTAGGAAGATAACTGGCCTTCTCAGGATTCAGACATCGATGCTGATGATGATTCCATGTTTAATAATGATCATGATTCGGATTTTTCTGGAGGTGATTATCCAGGTCACGACCATGATGATTTTGTGTTTAGTGACGATGATGATGACGACGATGATGATCGATATGATTACTGATTTTCACGAATTACTATGCTCCTATTTATACTCCAGTCTCCAGTAGCCTTAATGTGTTCAAGTTTATGATTATCTTATAGCCTAGTAACTTTATCATTAGTATTTGCTGTTTAGATATAAGTTGTAGTATAATAGCTGTTAGTGTAGTTAATTCGTTTCAGTAAAACCTTTGTACTCTGTACTGAGCGCAACTTTACAAGTATTTTCTTAAAACTCTAGACAATTATTCCCTAACTGTGCAGAGTACATGAAGAGAGCTTTACTGGAAATTGAATTATTTCTAATGGATCAAAGGTGTTTAACAATCTGATAAGTTTATTCCTTTTCAATAATAATTAATTGTTGCTCCCTTCCAAATCATTTAATTTGTCACATTAACATAACATAATAATATAGTAATATATTATTACATATTCCCTATTAGATGTGCTTCTAATCTTTACATTACTGATTTACATTCCTTATAATTATTATTGTAGCTGACTTTTTTCAATTCTTGATTCTGATGTACGATTTTCCAAATTAATTTGTATTAAAATTGATTGTTAATTAATTGATTGTTACTTTGAAATAACCGTTTATGGTCTGTGCTTGTACAACTTATTACGTACCAATGTGGATTAAACTACCAATTATTTTCAATTATATAGGTAAATACAACGCAAGGTAAGAATACATTTAGATTTGCATCTTGCCAATCTCTAACTCTGCAAAGTGTGGTCAACGAATAGGTTAAATTCATTTAATGGGTGATGGACAAATAACAATGCTAAGAATGAAATAATTATTACAGACATTATAAATAATATAAATTGAGTGTTTGATTTAATAAATTAAGTATTATTGTTGGATTTATTGAAATTAACCGATATCAAGAGCAAATAGCTCTTGTTATCTTGTTGATGTATTGTGATGAATTGTACTAGTACATAGTTAATAATCCTGATGTTTTGTTACTAGTTAGTAATTGTAATTCGTTAAATAAAGACTCTATACTGCATATAAAACTACATTATATGTATTCGTGGTTTGTAATGCTCATTGTAATGCGTTTAAAATAATGTAGGCACAATGACACCAACCGTTGCGTTATAATGTAAATACCATTTAAGCAGGTTAATTCATAATTAGCAATAACTGCATAAATTGACAATAACCATATCTAAACGGCATAGTCATTTTATCATTACATGCATGAGTAAAGTTTATAACAGAAAATATACCGTACGTATAAAAATATACAGCATTAATTTCACTTCTCAAAGAATCTTTATACTCTAATAGTATAGGTATTCTCTACACAGAATCACGAGATTCTTGCAGCGGGGTTTACTTTCCCATCTAGCTTAGCTCTGATTCTTGCTATAGCAGACTGATTTCGGTATTATTCGTGTAAGATCAGATGGAGAGACGTAATATGCACATACATGATTCGTATGTATTAAATATTGCTTAAGAAGTATTGTGTAAGTGTAATGGTAATGTGTAATCTTTGTAAGACTTTGTAGATCAGATATCTTGCATGACATCATCTGATCTCTTTCTCGGCTACTGCCCTATTGAAAGCGGAACAGATACAGATCGGCATATTCCAGAACGAAAACTACAGGTGGGTCATATTAATTCGACTACAACCAAATATTTAGTTTCAAATTTTTCGGTAATATATATGTTCTATTACTTTGTACTTACAATAGTTGCACCTTTGTACATATGTATCCACCCTAAGATTAGGGACTACACATAATACATGAGTACATAGCAGGAAAAATAATTACCTTTCTAAATGTATATAAAAATATTGTACAATATCCCTGTTAGTCTAAAGTATGTTCTTGTCCTTATACTATATGGAAAGTATTAAATTCGTAAACGTGTTAACACGCTGAGCAGAACTCTTTTGTTGACTGACGTACTGTGTCACTGTGTGTCAACTCACAAAAACATTTCAACAATGAAATGAGACAAAAGCACGTATCAATTTCTTTATTTTCATAACGCTTTGTTAGGGAGTCAAATTGTGATTTGATATAATATCTGTAACCCTTTACAGTCTCAAACTTTGGGAGAATTGGTTAGAGAACTAGAGAAGTTAGGATCCAGTTAGACTTAGATTGTCTCAAGGTATGCGTGAAGAATTTCTTTATCCAAAATTTATTTCATTACCATCATTCTTGCATACTGTTTATTACGCACGTTGTTCCGTGCGTCGATTGGCCTGTACGTAACATTAAAACCTCAAAAATCCATTTTTTGCCTGAATAGTAAATACCAGTCAATACTTACTATTACGCTCAAATGAGCACAAGATATAATAGATATAGCATATTGAGTGTCTTCTTGTGCATTAGAAAAGTAATTCCCGACTATTTCTTTGATTATATCTAGATATGCATACATTGTAAGCTGCCATAACAAATTTTTCCGGAAAATGGCCAGCGGATTTAAAAGTCCGTTTCACGACCAAGTACGGGTGATTCAGTTAGTGGAAGAGAACCTCAATGATGTTGTGTACAGAGTTGAAAAAGGTAACAAAATTAAAACTATTTATTTCAACTTAGAAATTTTGACATGAAATGGAATTTTTAATTTAGGGATAACATTGCAATTCCGGTTATCTCCAAGTCTTCATGGCTTCAAGACGATTTTATACACTAATCATCCACTTACCACTGTTGACAAGTTCACTAGGGACAATTATGGAAGAATTGAATGGACGACAGATCGGCAGAACGAGGAAACTTTTGCAAATCTGAGAGTCTCGCTAGCTGGAAGTTTCCAGTATTATTTCACGAAGGATGGGTATTATAAATCAGTAAACTTATACCATTGTCATTTTGATTTTTATGTACAAGTATTTATTCCTATGTGGTTGATTCTGTCACAATTTAGGATTCGATCTGGATCAGGGTATTTTATTGTCCTTCCGGTTTTACAAATTCTGAGGGAAAATAAAATTCTCAAGTTAGATTCAATCTGTTGTCAAACAGTCTTCGCGAAGTCTTTAGGAGTGTTCACCGACTGGGAGAGTAGATTAAAAGTTTCCAAAAAGTCTGGATACAATGTACTTCATTTCACGCCAATTCAGGTGGCTAATAATAAAGTTTGTACCAATATATTTTCTGAAAGCACAAAAATTAATTTTTGTGAGTAAATATAGGAGCTTGGTGCGTCCAACTCATCATATTCAATTTCGAATCAATTGGAGCTGAATCCCATATTTGGAGAAAACACAAGTCACGCTGATATTAAAGCTTTAATTGATAAAATGAAAAACGAATGGGGGGTACTGACGATTTGTGATTTGGTTCTAAATCATACTGCCAATGAAACACCTTGGCTTGTCACGAATCCAGAAGTCGGCTATAATCTGCAGAATACCCCGCATCTTCGATCTGCTTACTTACTTGACTGTGTTTTATGGCAAATGAGTTGGGATATTTCGGAAGGAGTTTATGAGTCTGTAGGCTTACCTGCTGAAATCTCAACTGAAGATCATTTGAGGGTAAACAAAAACTTCACTCTTGAGTTCATATGTGTTCAACAACAAAAATATACTAAAAAATTAAATTCAGGCATTGCGGGTCATTTTGAGAGACGATCTTCTTCCGAAAATGAAATTGGAAGAATTATATACGGTTAATGTCGAGGAGTCGGTCCAAGCATTTGAGCAGATGCTACAAACCAACAAAGCTAACACAGCTGCCATTGCAGAAGAACATGAACTGGTAATATTGCAGGACAAAGACTACAGGAGGTTGAAGTCAACAGTGGATTTGGATTTAGCTTTGCGAATTTACCATTTTAAAGGGTTAATCTCTTACTAATGTATCTTAAGAAATTTTGCTTCAATTTGGAATGGTTTGCTGACAATTAATTGTTTTGAGTAGACAAAACGATAACGAAGAATGGGCTATAGAAAGAGCAAAGAATGCATTTAAAAGCAAATTATTTCACTTAAATGACCAAGTTCGGGGGTTAATTTTAAGCCATTTGACTGCAGCCGTAGAAAATGTTATCGCAGGAGCGCGATACGAACGCTTACAGTCAGATGGACCGAAATATGCAAAAGTTTCTGACAAAAACCCCTTAATCCATAGGTAAGCATAAAAACTCAATGCTGATCTTTTGGTGGATATATAAACGAGAAAACCAATTCTGTTTCCATTTTATGACAGATATTTTGAGAAAGTATCTCTATCAAATCGACAGGAGCTCGATGAAGAGGAAAAATTAGCATATAGTGAAAATGCAAAACTCGTAATGGTACACAATGGTTGGGTTATGAATGATGACCCTCTAAGGAATTTCGCAGAGGCTGACTCAAATGTCTACTTGAGGAGAGAGTTGATAGCATGGAGTGATAGCGTCAAACTTCGGTACGCATTTCATCCATAAAATACACAAAATGATTCGTCCTAAAGTTAGGAATTGATATAACTATGTACATAATTATAGATATGGTTCAAGTCCATCTGCCTGTCCATTCTTATGGGATTTGATGACTAAATATGTAGAAACAACTGCTAGTATTTTTGCAGGAATCCGTTTGGACAATTGTCATTCAACACCAATCCACGTTGCTGAATATCTCTTGGATCGTGCAAGAAATATTAAACCTGATCTATACGTTGTAGCAGAATTGTTCACAAATTCTGACAAAACTGACAATATTTTTGTTAATCGCTTGGGAATCACATCTCTGATCCGAGGTAGGTCCCAATACAATGTAACATCTCTGTTCATTTCTAAATGAAATGATAATATTGCTTAATAATTTTCTAATTACAGAGGCGCTCTCAGCTTGGGATTCGCATGAAGAAGGACGGTTAGTATTTCGCTATGGTGGTCTTCCAGTCGGCGCTTTTAAAAAGGAACAAGTGAGACCCTTAGTTCCTTGCATAGCTCATGCCCTATTTATGGACATGACCCATGACAATCCAAGGTGCTTTATAATTTCATGTAATGAGAAATTGTTTTCCTTTTACTTCATTTCACATATAATTACATTCTATTTTTGTCCACGTCCACGCAGTCCTATTGAAAAACGAAGTGCTTATGACATTCTTCCGACAGCAGCTTTGGTAGCAATGGCCAGTTGCGCAACTGGAAGTAGCCGAGGCTTAGACGAACTCGTTCCTCATCATGTAAACAAATTTTTACTTGAATATATAACAGAAATGTTGTGAATTGATCATGAATCATGACAGTAATCTCATACTCGAAATGTTACAATCACAGTCAGTGTGTGATAATGTTTTCGTTGATTTTGTATATGTTACAGTGTGTATTGAAACTTGATGTGTATAAGATATAGATAAAGAAAATGTATATCCTTTTGTATATTCTAGATTCATGTAGTGGATGAAGTAAGATTCTACTGCCGATGGTCTGATAATGGAAAGCTGACACCAGGATATGTGAATGATACTGTTGGTCTTATCGAAGCAAAAAGAATTATAAATGAATTACATGTTGAATTGGGGGAAACAGGTTTCACTGAGGTCAGAGCACAGATGTTTAAATACATAAAACAAATGCCAGATTTTCAATAACTTAAAAAGTTGTGTTTTGATGAATGCATTTTGTGTTTGATAAATTGAAACTTAACTCTACTTCTTTTACCACTTTATATAATGATTCCCCGTGGTACTGAGTACTACTATATGGTATATCAATAGATGCAGTACTATTGTTACAAAGTTGTTTCTTAAAAATGCTTCGTATGACTCTGACAGGTTTATGTGGATCAAATGGAATCCGATATTGTTGCCGTAACCAGACATAATCCAGACACCCATGAAAAAGTTGTTTTGGTTTCCTACACAGCTTTCCAAAATCCAGATATCAATTTCAACCGTAATGGTGGTATCAAAGATCTAATTTTTGAAGGAGTTCTTGAAGAAATTGTATTTGAAGCTCGATTTCAACCCATAAAGTATGTTCCGTGAATAAAATAGTGAGCACAGCCATGTTTAATGATCAATTCAAATTAAATACATTTTCTAATTTTTTAGTTCTAGCAACAAGTTCCCCAAACCTGAAAAGTTTGAGAAGGACACCGTGTTCATAAACGGTTTATTAAACTATCGAGCAGATGTGAGAAAGAATCTCCCCATTCCAAACTCAAAGTTTGTCCGTCTGGAAGGAAATTGTTGTGTAAAATTCGTGGATTTCCAGCCAGGATCTGTAATTGCTTTTAGGTAGACATTTTCCAGAAAATGTTTCTTTAAATCTTGACAATCCAGGACAGCAGGACATGACTGAAATGAATTTGAATTTTATAGAATAACTCCTCCAGTGGCAATTAAGCAAGCCTTAGCCAATCTGCAGACGTTGTTAAGCAAGGAAAGCCTCTGTCAAGCAACTGAATCGTTAACTTTACAAGATTTGAATAAAGTTCTTTTCAGATGCGAAGAAGAAGAAAAAGATGAGTCAGGATTTGGAGCTTACAATGTTCCTAATTTTGGAAGCTTTGTATATTGTGGCCTGCAAGGAATTAACAGTGTCATGGCAGATGTTAGGCTAAATAACGACATGGGTCACCCCATATGTGACAATCTTAGAGCAGGAAATTGGCTTATGGGTAATAATAATAATGATACAAACATACATTTACTTTTGTGAAACCACAGTAGTAAGTTTATATATATCTATATTAATTCTATATATAGTCGATATAATATGCTAATTTTATTACCGTTTTTTCAGATTATACATCAGGACGGTTATTGAAAGATGAAGGGACTCGTAACTTGGGTGTATTTCTGCAAAAGTGTTACCAGAATGTGGGAGAATTTCCCAGATTTCTTGTTCCAGCATATTTTGACTTAGTTTTACGAGGAGCTTACATTGCCTGCATTGAATCTGCTTGGGAAAAAATGTCAAGGTACGTAAACCTCCACAGGGTATCATTATAGTATTTTTTTCCTCAAAAAATAATGTCCGCGACTTTTCTTTTGTTGTAGCTTTATTCAAGCAGCGTCACCTTTTACGAAGTCTCTTGCTCTGGGGTCGGTGCAATGCTGTGGGGTTAGCCGGTCTGGCCCTTTACCATTTCTATCACCCAATATTGCCGAGCCGAGGCCTAAAATATTAAAAATAGACCACGGTGATGTGCAAAACTGTGTCACTTTGTGTGCTGGTAATATAAGTTTATGTCGCTCTTGTTTTCAAAACTTCATCTCAACTGAAGAATTTTTGACCATAATTTTTTTCTTAGGTTTGCCTCATTTTTCAACGGGCTACATGAGAAATTGGGGAAGGGACACTTTTATTTCTCTACCTGGCCTACTGCTGGTCACCGGGCGCTATCACGAAGCAAGGTTTGTGGCTCCAGAACAATATGCCCATTTTCTGAATTTTTGAAAAATCCCTAATTATATATTATGCGAATTGTGATATACTTAGATATCACATAATCGCGTATGCATCTGTTTTACGGCACGGGTTAATCCCTAATCTTTTGGATCGTGGGACTAACTCACGTTACAATTGTCGAGATGCTACATGGTTTTGGCTCGAGTCGATTAAGAAATACGTCCAATGTGTTCCAAATGGTTCGGCCATCTTCAAAGATCGGGTTTCCCGTATGTGGCCAGAGGAATTTGGTGATGTCGTTTTGAATCATTCTGTGGTACGTCAGTTTCCAAAATGTCTCAACTCAATGTTCCTATAACATTGTTTGAACATTATGTAAAACGAGAACAATTTATTTGCAGGAGCAATCTCTTGAAGAAGTTATGCAGGAAGCCCTTGTAAAGCATTTTCAAGGAATTAGCTTCAGAGAAAGAAATGCGGGTAGTAAAATTGACGCACATATGAAAGATATGGGATTCAATGTTGTGGCTGGAATCGATCAACAGACAGGTACAGCGATAGAATTTTTTAATTTCTAAATGATAAGCTATACTGAGTCCTAATTTTATAGAATGCTGAAATAACATTTTATGAAGGATTTGTTTACGGTGGAAATTCTTTCAATTGTGGAACCTGGATGGATAAGATGGGCAGTAGCGAAAAGAGTGGAAATAAAGGACAACCCGCGACTCCCAGGGATGGTTCTGCTGTTGAACTTGTGGGGCTTTGTGCAAGTGTCATCAAATTCTTAGCTGACATGTATGATGCTGGAAAATATCGTTACAATTCTGTTGAACGAGTGGATGGCTTTGGTAAGAAAATCCCTTTTAATGCATCTTTAAAATAACCTTATTGAGCATAAACGTTAATTTTGTTAATAAATATAATGTGGTTATATATTTTCTTCCTGCAGGAAACAAAACACAATGGACATTTGTCGAATGGTACGACAAAATAAAATCCAATTTTGAGAAACAGTTTTGGATTAGTGGCAATCCTCAGGAAAAAACTGACCCCCATGAAAATCTGATTAATCGTCGAGGAATATACAAAGATACTGTTGGAGCCTCTGTACAGTATTTTGACTATCAGTTGAGGCCCAACTTTTTAGTTGCGATGACTGTAGCACCCGAGTTGTTCACCCCCATGAATGCTTTAGTGGCACTTGGCCAAGCAAGAAAAATTCTTCTGTCTGTTTTGGGAATGAGAACTTTGGATCCTTCAGACTGGAATTACAATGGAAATTACGACAATAGTAACGACTCCTCGGATATGAAAGTTGCGCACGGCTTTAATTATCACAATGGACCTGTAAGCTTACTTTTAAGAACACAATATACACTTACACTTATATACCATGGTATAGTTGACCCCTTAATTTAATGCATATTTTGTAATTTCTGTAGGAATGGCTTTGGCCAGTTGGCTTTTACTTGCGAGCTTACCTGAATATGGCTAAAAGCCTCGATGTCAAAGAATTCCAGGAAATCTTGAAGCACATTAAAATTACTATGTCGAACCACTGGAAATACTTACAGTGTTCACCCTGGAAAAGTCTTCCAGAACTTACCAATAAAAACGGAGATGAATGCTGGGGTAGTTGCAGAGTTCAGGCTTGGAGTCTCGCTACTCTGTTAGAGGTTCGTACTTAATAATCTCCCTAAACCAATTGCATTCTTTAAAAAATATTAATTCTTTATAACAATTTTAGGTTTTGAAAGATTTGGAAGAGTTAGATTTGAAGAATTGACAAGACGAGGGCCATTCCGACAGCACAAATCTGTATCTGTCGCTCTTCTTCACGTCCTCATGGATTTTATCTCCAAGGGATGGCCCCGTCATGGGTAGTTCAACATATTTAAGCACCAAAAAAACTACTAAGAACAACGACAATAATATTCTGATACCCAGTAGAGACTTTCTAGTGCCAAAATCTGTAATATATAGTCTTCACTATTACAATTATTTTACAAGAAATAAAAATACTCAATTCTTCCAATGGGAAAATTTCCAAAAAAATATACAAGACAAAGATTACAGTAGTATTCCGAAAAAAATCATTATACCCTCCGGAACTGGACAGATTGAAAGCTCTAGCAGTTCTTTTAGCCGATACAGTAGAGATATTTTAAAGGAGGAAAAGGTTAAATTGATATCATTGGATAGAAAACCAAGGATTGCGACTAGCATTGAAATAAAAGATTTGTATCACGATTCTGTATTTAGTCGGAAAGATAAACTGAGGACCTTCAGATGTTTTACTTTGGTATCTTTAGCCTTATTTTTAGTTTTGATGACCTCTTGGTACATAATTTACTTTTGCTATTGAGTTCTATCTAATAGAAAAAATTCTTTTACTGAAATGTAAATTTTAATAAACTACTGTGACTAAATTTCATGTGCAATATCCAATGTGATGTTAACTTACAGAGCAACATTTAATTATGCAATCACACGAAGTGTCAAATTAAATATATTACAATCAACATTTTCGATGTAGTCGTGTATTTTTAACTGGAGTTGGGAAATAAATGTAGTTTTATGTTGAAATGAAGCATCTCCCCGTTGTTGATTTCGCATAATCATTCGTATTTCTTTGAGCAAATAAAAATGCTAACATTGCATTGATATTAACAATCTTCACTTCACCCATCGCAGTATGCCATACCTTTCATGATTTCTGCCAGTCTCTCTCAATGACAATAAATTGACTGACATGACCTAGTATGATGTAATAAACAGTACATTGACTTGACAATCATTTGTTATATAGATTAAAATTTAAACCTTCAGAGAAAACTTGTCTGTGATATTCAGTCCCAAATGTACTGCAGTCAATATTATTCTTACATTATTTCCAAGATTTCAGTTACCTAACAGGATTCCTTCAAGATGGGCATTATGTGCGGATGTATGTAGGGACGTATAGATGAAAACATTGAAATTATTCAGAACACTTTAAATTCCCATTTTCGTAGAGCAGTAAATATTATTGGTCCTTGGTCTTCATTGAATGATGTTAACTGATAAAAACAAATATGCACTTCCACTGCCGTTTTCTTAGAGTTTCATATCTTAATGTGCTAAACTGATACACAGTCGCCTTTTTGCTTATGGACCGTTCAAATAGTTTTAAGCTCATTTACTCACTTTTTTCATAAGTTTCCAAAAATTGTTGTCGTTCTACCTTTCAATGCTCTTTATTTATAATCTGTGATTAAGTTATATTGGAATTAGAAACCTCAGGTTAACGAGAGACTTAGCAAATTCAAATTCAAACCGATTATGAAGGTGTACGACAAGATAGCTCAGTTTGCACTCATTGTTTGTGTCATACCTTATTCAAGCACGAAACCCTCTTCTCTTAAGAATGATACTGAGAAAATTGAGATCACCACCGACAAGGAGGATACGACTCCAACATTAATTACTCAAGAGAAGTCTCCATTCTCGACCCAAGACAGTACTACACCAATATCTTCAGAACATTTGCTAACAACTTCAAAAGAAAATGTATCGACTACTACAGAAGAATATGCTTACACATCTTCAGAACAATTTGCATACTCATATTCCGAAGAAAATGTAACAAGCTCTTCAGAAGAAAATGCATCAAACTCTTCAGAAGACAATGAATCAAATTCTTCAGAAGAAAATGCATCAAACTCTTCGGAAGATAATGAATCAAATTCTTCGGAAGAAAATGAATCAAACTCTTCAGAAGAAAATGCATCAAACTCTTCAGAAGAGAATGGGCCAAACTCTTCAGAAGAAAATGGGCCAAACTCTTCAGAAGACAATGAATCAAACTCTTCAGAAGAAAATGCATCTATGCTAATTGATGTGCCAAATAATGGCTTATTTTCAGAAGAATATCCATATATTTTCTCTGATAGAAACACATCAGCAGATACTCCTTCTGAAACCAATGAAAATGCAGCTATAGAAAATTTCAATGATCATGATAACGACTACGATTTTGACTCTCGTGGTGAGAATGAGGGCCAGAGTGAAAATGAGACTAATATAAATGCAAATGGAACTCTGATTCCAATTGATCCAGATTTACTTGCATTTTACTTATATCCAAGAAAAGAGTAAGATATACTATCTGTTTTTGAACATTTATTGACAATATTATGATTCGTATACTAATTAATGAATATTTTGTATGATTTTCTGAAGTAATAATTCTTACTGCGAAGAAATTATCTACGGAGATCGCAGTTCTCTTGAAAGATCCAGTTTCAATTCTTCTAATCCGGTTGTTTTCATAATACATGGATTTATCAGTAACTACACTACAAAATTTACTCAATCAGTAAAAAATGGTAAAAATAAAATCTAAAATACAAGGACTATACATTTGAAGTAAACAGCTAATGCAACGCAGTACTATTTATAATGAGGTTTTTGATAATAAATTGCAGCATACCTACAGTATGGTATTGTAGACAAGGAAAATGTAATTGCTGTTGACTGGGGTAAACTTGCAACCTCCAATAATTATACTCACACTGAAGGAACCGTTCCATCTTCAAGAGATTTAGCACACGATATGTATTATCAAGCAGCAGTTGGAAATGTTCCAATTGCTGGAAAACGAATTGCGGAATTCATAAGTTTTCTAAGCGGGGAGGGCTATATCTCCGGACCTGCAGACGCACATCTTATCGGATTTTCTTTGGGAGCTCACGTAGGAGGTGCGACGGGGATGACATTTAGACAACAAAATCTGACTTTGATTAAAAGAATTACAGGGGCAGATCCAGCGGTACATATCTAATGACTAGTTGTCATTTCTGATTTTTCTCAAAAATTCTATTGAAAATAGCTTCCATTAACATCATTCATTATGTTTGTATAGGGACCAATATATCAGAAAGAGAGAGATCCGGATAAGATGTTAGATCCTTCTGACGCAACTTTTGTCGGTACGTGATGGCATTGATCATAAATACTTATTCAAAAGTTATCATTTTAAAATAAAAATTCAAGAAAATCAGAATAACTTTATTATGGCTTTTATCAAAAATGATATTTTCATTTAGATGTGATTCACACAAACCAAGGACAGGATGGCTATTATGGTAAGAGTTAAAAATTAATTACAAATCATTCCAGTAACGATTTACGATGCTAATGGTTCCTATTTTCTTTTAGGGAACGAAGGTCATGCGGATTTTATGATAAATGGCGAGTTTTTAATGATTTCGTTTTAAATATTTCAATTTTCTTCAGTATATTGCAGTCAATAAAGGGAGGGTCATAATTTTTTATTTAGGAGGTGGACCAAATCAACCTGGATGTCAGAATGTTGCGGGTTCGACAATACCTGATAACATGTCTGGTGCGTAGTCTTCTACAAAACATGATTATTTACTCTTATTTTTCAAATTAAGATATACAATATTAGTCATTAGTTCAACCAATATCGTATCTTGATGATTCTTAAAGGGATTTGTGCTCACAATAAGTCGTGGCAGTTGTACATAAGGTCCCTCGTGGAAACCATTTACGGTTGTAAATGCCCAATGGGAAATGGAGCCCCTGATTTCGCATTATGTCGAACTCTTTGCCCACAAAAGGTGGTATTCGGACACAGATGCCCTCCTAGGTACATTTTGAAATCATCATAAATTATCATAAATACATGAATAATACAGAAAATCAAAAAAGTAAAATGTTAAAATCTTTTACAGTGCCCGCGGGAGCTACTATGTAGAAACTAATTAAAAGACGTGTCTGCGTCTGTAATTTTGTCTCAATCTTTTAATGTTTTATCTTTACTGTATATTTAATATTATTTATTAGTACCTATTTATAAAATGAGATTTGTGTACATAATTATAATTTTAGCAGAACAATATTGTGATCCACAGGGGTATGTATCTATAAATAAAATCTTGGAATGGGGGCTATGTATTTCTGTCATATTATGTTCAATGTACACTAAATTCATTCTTCACAACAATGAGGTTTACTGTCCTGAAACTTTTAATTAGCATTTAGAGCGAACATAATAATTACAGTTAATGTTTAGGCCAGAACGAGTGCTAAAACCAACTTATTTTCCTACCACTTAACCATTCTTACATAAATTTCTTGCTAATAAATGTCCAATACACTTTTTTGACACCGGTGTGGTGCGGGGTACCAATTACCCATACTTTTCTTTCTTTCATTCTTTATTTCGTGCAGTTAGGATAATTACAGTAATTACTGCAATTAGTTCTTACCTGCTGCATTTTGGTTAGTTCGGTGTTCAGTTAGCAGAAGTTTAGGGAATGGTAGCTGTAATGAAAGAATAAAGCTAATATGCTGGGTAATAATAATATATCACTAATTTCTAATGTTCATTTATCATGAAACCTTGTACTTGTGCTTAATTGTGTATCTTCAAGGATGTGGTGTTGGTGTTTGTGTCGTCTTATAGGAATCTCGCATTATATGCGATAAGCGTATACACCTTACTAAACTCCCTATATTATATTGTACCTAGCTACCTGATTGACTCTGACTCGAGTGATAATAAAGGCCGTATCTCTATAGAATAACATACATAAGTATATGATTAACAAACTGATTCATCGTGCCTTTTAGAACAAAAAGTCTATTTTAATACTGACTTAGCAAATTGAATATTTTATCTACCACAATACCCCTGCCTGTTTGAAACTGAATTCAAAGCTAACTGCAAATAAATATTAGGAAATCGAGATAGTAAGTTATTCCGAAAGGCAGTTATAAAGTGAAATGATCACAAGAAGTAATTGTGCTTGAAGCAAAAACAAAGGTAAATGCACTTGAGTGAGAGCACAAGCTATACTTAGCCATATTTTGCTATAGTTCGCGTAAGAGAGATCCGAATAGCCAAAGAGCACGAAATGTAAACAGAAGTGGATTGACTTCTTGACAGTCAAACTCCAGCCGAGAGTGTTTCAGTTAGTAGATATAGTATAGACATAGTTTAGAGTTTAAGTCTGTTTATTTACCTGCACACTCACCTTCATTTAACACTAGGTAGGAAGGTACAGTGTGGTTGTGTTAGAAAAATATTTAGTCTGTCTTTCTCAAAATATATAACTTATTAATTAGAATCCTTTTGTATAGTAGTAGTTAAGATTGTGTTTACATTACAAGTGGTAGGCACATGTAAAATGATTTTAGGAAATTAGTCCGTATATAGGTACACATTCACCTTTGCCACTTTACCCATTGTAATGTGGTATTTGCAATAATTATTTTAATTAGCATGAACTTTTCTTTACACAGAGTGAGTTTATTTTTAATCCTCACTAGCTACGTATAGCATTGTAAAATGATTATTATCATGAACAAAATGTTTAGTGAGTTAATGGAAACTATTAGTTGAGTCTATACACGTTCCAATTCTTTAGATATCGTTCCGACATCTCGCTGCAACTCCTTTTACCTATTTCGGTTAGTTAGAGAGACCTAATTATAATTAATAGCTCCAAACACAACCGGCTTCCAATAATTTTTTAAAAATATTTTCGTACCTGCCACATGGAGATTGTTTATGAAAATTTCTTCAGAACAAAATGATTCAAGGACTTTCACCTGTTGCTCAAGCTTTACTGGGTACATTGCTCACCTGGTTTTTAACCGCGCTGGGGTCGGCATGCGTTTTCTTTTTGGTTAGTTCCACTCAAAACTATAATATAAATCATCATTATGTCATTCTAATGTTTTAATTTGTATGATTATCATGAAATTGTTAAATATCTAATTATTGTTTCATATTAGGTTGGAACCTCTGGTGGATCTCAGGTAGATTTCACAAATCTTCAAACTTTATCAATACTGTACCTATTTGAAACAACATATAACAAAATCTACAATCCGTACTTTGTGAAACAGGCTAATTGGTTATTTTTTAATATTTTCAGAGAAAAATACTTTCTTCAAGTTTGGGATTCGCTGGAGGTGTGATGTTGGCAGCTTCATATTGGTCTCTACTGGCTCCAGCGGTTGAATTAACAAAAACGAGCGAATTTTGGGGCTCAAATGCATTTCTTAGCCTAATTCCAGTATGTGGAGGATTTTTCTTAGGAGCACTTTTCGTATTTCTAGCTGATGGTGCTTTAGATAGTATGGGAGTGACTAGTCCAGCAATTTCTTTAGCGGTTGCAGCTGAAAAATACGGTTCTAATTCTCATAAATCCGGAAATTTCAACCACGACAATGTTTATGACGGTAGGCTAATATTTACCAAATATTTTTCGGGTTTATTTTATTAACTTTAATTTCAGTACTGCAAATCGCTACATATGTATATTTTTGCTTGTAGGTGTAGAAATGGGTTCAAATTCCGACCCGTTTCACCATGATTCTAATTCCAGTGAAAGGGACAAAAGGAAAAGTGCACAATGGAAAAGAATTTTACTGCTAATTGTTGCTATTACAGTTCATAACATTCCAGGTATACACAAAAACACAAAACTAAATTCTACTTTATCTGATTTACTGTGATCAGTGGATAATCTTTATCATTTATTTCTTTTAGAGGGTCTGGCGGTTGGTGTAGGCTTCGGTGCTATAGGGAGATCAGCATTGGCAACATTCGAAAGTGCTACTGTAAATGAGCATTACATTGACACGTGAATTTCACTGAATCCTTTTATATAAAGTACATAGAAAACTAAATGCTTATCAACTATCTGGAATTTTTAGACTCTGGCGTGGGGAATCGGTCTTCAAAACTTTCCAGAAGGATTAGCCGTCAGTTTGCCTCTAGTGGCTAGTGGGTTTACTCCATTAAAGGCATTCTGGTAAGAAAACCAATTATTTCAGGTTTTTGCCTTGAAATTCATGGGAAAATATAAAAGCTGACCTTTTCCTTTAGGATTTAAAGGATTTAATGATTTGAATAATTTTTAAAAAGGTATGGACAATTAAGTGGAATGGTCGAACCGATAGCTGGAGTACTTGGGGCTTTAGCTGTTTCAGTATTTGAACAAGTGCTGTCTTGGGCTTTAGCCTTTGCTGGAGGTGCCATGGTTTACGTCGTGATTAGTGATATCATTCCAGAAGCCCATCAAGGGTACGTGTTTTTGCCAACTACTTATTTTCACTGATAAAATCCAAGGGCTATATAGTGGGATAAAATCTATGATATTCCAAATGTTATTAAACTTTTTTATTTTCAGTGGGTACGAGAAGTTAGCTAATTGGTCAGCAATGTTTGGTTTTATTGTCATGATGGCGTTAGATGTTGGACTTGCTTAACTTAATCGTAAAGTGTAACAAATGTATCTTTTAATGCATATAACAATATGAACGAAAGCATTTTAACCACAATGTATTTATTTCTTTTGACTATATCGCCAAAATGTTATGCAATAATGCTATTATGTACTGCTACAATTCAAAGTTATTTATTTTCACTACTCTTCTTTCTTTGACAATAAGTTGTAATATTATGTTGACTATAATATATAACTAAGTGAAAAGTGAATACATAATATTATAGGTACCTATACGTAACAGAAAGCTATATTGCAATAAAATATATTCATCAATATCCTCATAAAAATTACAATAGTACATAAAAATATTATTGTTATGTCTTACTACGACTACAACTATTTACATAAACAGTTGAAGAATCATTTTGTAGCAGAAATAGAAATGTTCCAGCCCCTACCTACCATTTAAGGCGTCCTAAAGCTACTACAAATGATACACCACCGCATAACTCGATTCAATTCACCCTCGAAAATGTTGATCCTGCAGAGTTTTCCCAACATTTTTTCGAAAATGGAACTACGAAAACGATGCAATTTACACTCAATAGTTCACCCACCCAGGGTCAACTAATCAACTATTAATTTTTCGCATAAACGACTGGTTGAAACAATAAAAATAAGAATCCTGTCGATTGAATCGAGTTATATTTTTACTAAAAGTACGGCTTCTCCGAAGTACGGCTCCGAAGGTTTCGACTATTACTAAAAATGCCATTACTAGTACTACGTTGCCTTAGTACTTAAGACTCATCATGAGGGACAATACAAAGTAAAAGGATGCGTTCTAAAAATTGATAACGAAATAATAATGATAGCAAAAGTTTAGTCATGGTATGGAAAAGTGACCGAGAAGAAAGTCACATTTTACTTTGACAGTCCATACCAGCAGTGACAAATGTGAGATTGTGATATAGCATGTTTCTTCCACAAAGTTATTGATAAGGCATCTTTTCATACGTACAGTAAAAATTTCAGTGAAAATGAGTTTTCTTAGAAATAAACTGCGGTTGAATTCTGACAGACGATTCTATAGTCAAACAGACACTTATGATGTACCAGGGAGATTGAGAAGCATCCGCAGTAAACATTGCTACGGCCTTCCTCGTTCTGTATCTTTCTTCCACGAAGATAAATCGGAAGCCCGCGGTAGAAAATTCTTGCGGGTGATTGACGAGGACGAAGCGTTTTCAAAACACATGAGTACATTTTGGGGATCCTGTGCTTTATTTGGTCTAAGAACATTAACCTTCTTGCGAGAAATATTATTTCGTAAAGGTAATTTTTCCATAGTGTTCATTATCTTGTGTGTATTTCGGATATAAAAAACATTTGCTGGTTTTAGTTCCTCCATCTATAAAAATTTCCAGTTCCTCGTCTGACAGTGAAGGAGTAAGGTTTGTCTCGAAAGAGAGTTTATTGGCAAGAGCTGCAGAAAAAATATCTCAAACAAATTTGCTCGTTCCGGAAAATCGTGACGAAGAAAATATTGTGATCACGAATAACGATTCAGATAGCAATTTATGTGATGGAGTTTTCAGAAAATTCAAACTGGATATCGGAAGTCAAGAGTCTGTCCATTGTGTAGAAGTTTCTTTGATGTATGAAAAATCCTTCTTTGATAATTTATTAGCAGAAACGAACGATTTAAAATCAATTGTGCTGAGCGAGAAATGTGCATGTGTTGTGTGGATTTGGAGTGAGCAGACTCGCATTGTAGTCATTACAGGTAAATTAATCTTTTTCTGCATTTGGGGCAACCATTCTTAAGTATATAATCAAGAATTTTTCGGATGTAATAGAAAGTTCTGATCCAAATTCTTGGAGTCTTCAGCAATGGTATAAAAAAGTATTAGCCGATATGGCTCTTATGGATTCACGATTAATTGGCCACCCTTACTACTGGCATCCGATGGTTCGACGAAGGTAACTCTGCAGTTTAAGTAGTCGAGTTGATATCAATGCAAAATGTTTGTATGAAAGATTAATACTGAAATAAATTATTTCCCAGATTGGGTCGTGTTGTAAAACGGTTCAAGAAACTCTACAGAAGGATCGAGGAATTAGAAGCAATTAAAAAGGGATTGCCGATATCAACGGTTACACTTTTTGACAATTCTCTTCGCAAAGGAAATCGGAGACGTGATTCTCAAAGCTTCATAGAGGAAGTCGATGAAGATTCACAATGCAATGATGAATTTTTAGTGAAAGACTTTGTTCCGGGTTGTGATGCACATTTCATGCAAAACAAATCGGATAGTGTTGTCATTCCTATGGGAGATTGTTACAATAAAGATGAAGAGTATCATATGAACATCTTGGATTCAGACTCTGATGGTAGCAGTAGTTTCTCCGGAGGAGAAGATATTAATATGGATTATCAAGATTGTGCCAAATCTAAAATTTGTAGGAAATCTCGGCCTAAAAATAGATACCACGACGAAGATGAAATCACTTATTCAAAACCGACATTAAAAAATGTGTTTCAGCATTCTGAACATAGTGCTATTCGGGATGACCTTGTATACAATCGCAGAATGAGTACAGAAACATTTGAAGCTCACGAAATGGGAAACTCTAAGTCAAAGCAAAGAAAAAGACGAGGTCGTCGACAGTCAAAAGGAGGTAAATGTTTTTTGATTCACTCCCCCTGTTAATTTATCCTTGCAAAAAATATTTCAGAAACTTTCCCGAAAAATATGCAGAGTGACCAGAAAGCAGGACTTTTGACTTCTCCCTTAATAAATCTGGAACCGATAATATTATTGCAACAAGAGTACTACCATCGGAAAAAGTATGTTTCTCGTAGTCAGATTTGAGATTTGAAGATCATGGTAAGACCGAAGTGGCTAAGCTATAGAGCGGTGCGAGAACATAGTAAATTAACAAAACCGTCTGCCTCCATCTTTTCTTTTGACCTTTCTCTCGTCATAATCTTGTAATAGCATTACCATTCCAGATTTATTAAGAGTGAAAGTCAAAAGTCCGGGGTATATGTTTTCTGGCCAGTACAATAAAAAGAAATCGGATTTAACTGTTTATCATTTGTGTTATTTGCGTCGTAGATCATTGTATCGTGTCAGTGGAAAATGCTTCGGATTCTCAATAATTTTCTGTCTAATTGTGAATCGTTGTAACAAATGCGTCCCGAATTACCAAATTACTGTTATAAATGTATCAATAATATAATGTGAAGAATCTGCTGCCGAACTCAAAGAAAAATGCCATTCACCATTATAACATTATAGCATTCTAACCATCTTTTTGCTGCTTTTAGGTCAAAATCAAAGAATCTTGAATATCCTTCAGTCCCAAAAAGTCACAATAATAACCATCAATGATACAAATACCAGTGCTTCAAATTACAGAGTAGAGTTGTCAAGGCTATCCCAGTGTTGCTAAAAATGAGTTTGTTAATACCAAAGGTCCTTTACCTTTTGATTGTCTTGTCACGTGCAGATTGTTTAATAAAAAATCTCTAGTCTCTAGTTCGAAGCTATTTTCATTTTCATTCAAAATGTGAACTAGTGCTGATGTGTTTTAAAAAAATCTTTTTGAAATTATTTCTAATTTAAAACTCCATAAATTCAAAACGGGAAATTTTACAAAGTGGTCCTATTTACTACAGCATTCTTTTATCAATTGTATACATAAATTCTCCAATTCTCCAAAGACGTAGTTGATTGTTTTCGTATGAAATCAAATAATGGCTTCCGGAGGAAGAGAAGCCCTGAGCTTTGATGATAGCAAAGCTTATCGTGCAACAAGTGAAGAAGAGGTACCAGGAGCTGCGGCACTTTCCTTCTCGCGTGATTCTGTCAATGGAGATATGGCAAGGGAAATTGAACTACTTGGAGAATGTTTCGGTCTGGTTATGGGCCCTAGGAGTGATGGGACTGTTTCAAACAGTTCATCCGCTGCAGATATCCCGGGAGAAAGTCGACAGCTCAATTCCGGAGAAATTGAAGATGAAGACGATCCGTCCATTCTGAAGTTGGGACTCTCTCGCTCACGCTCGCATCTCCAACGCTCTAATTTGGGGCAGTCGGATTCCGAAGACAGATTGGCTGGTCCTCCTCTCATCAATTTCAACGAGCCTTTGCTTTTCATGGACAATGCAGACGGAGGAGATTTTCCCTTTGGTGGACCTGATGGTGTGGCTGGAGATTTCATCCTGGATAACCCTCCAGCAGTTGGCGCCCGAGCTGCAATCAGCGTGGTAAGATAAAAACATCACAGTACAGACAAATGCATGTTGATATGAAACATTTTAAATCAGGGATAAACAAAGTTGTTCATTTGGTAGCATTGAGTTTTGAGGTGAGTTGATGAGTTTATTTTCATTTCGTATAATGTTTTGTGTAAAAAATAACTCATTTCCGGGTGCTTTGTGAACAAAATTTCTGAATTTCATTGAAAGTCATATTAAGCTAAGTATAGTATTAGCCTGCTGCATCATTACTGTGGTTAAAGTGTGATGAAGGACAAGAAAATAGAAAAGGTGTAGTAGAATTTGTACAGCTGCGAATAGATTCTAGGCGATTTCAACCCAGTGGACACTTCAACCCAAGGATAGTTCAGCCTAGCGGACAGCGGACCATTTCCGCCCGTACCATGTTGCCGTGTAGTATGCAGATCACATACACTTCACTGACTTCACTCATTCGTTTCTTACATTTTATTAGTGTTGTATATGCTTTTCCTCATTAAATAATATCATTCTTAGCTATTATCACCATTTTTACATAGTTAACTAAGTTAATTAACGAAGTTTACTAACTAACTGCCTAAGTATGACATTATTTAATGAGCAAGAGCATATGCAGTAATAATAATAAAATGTAGGAAACGAGTGCATGTACTTTGCAATCTACACGACAACATAACATGGTACGTACAAATGTCCGCTGGGCGAAACTATCCCAGGACTGAAGTGTCCTCTGGGATTGAAATCGCCGGTTGACCTGCGGACACTATATTATTATGCTATCATGAGTTGGTCGATGAAAAGAGAGAGTTTTAGTTTGACAGAAAACAAATTCAGAGGATTTTGTTATTACAGGTTATTATCGGCAAGGTTTAATTTCCATCCAAGTACTAATATTAGGATTATTTACACTTCCGCATTTTATTCCCAACAGAAATAACAAACCATTACCGACTAAATAATGTAGATTTATCTTGGTATAGCTCTTACTTATCCGTACAGCTAATGACTTCGTAGACACCAATGGTGTTATTGTCATTAAGGGACATCCATATTGATGATATAGTTGTTGTAGGATCTACAGATAAGTTTTGAGGTTAGCTACCTTTACTTCTTGTCATATTTTGACAGTTCAATTTCAATGTAAGCAATGAAAAGATTTTTCATCATCTATGAACAATATTATGACCATGATGTTGACAGCTTTTACAAGGCAAGGGTTAAATCATTGCTGACTGCGTTTGACTGGTCAAGATCAGATGATAGATATTCAGTTACTCATTGTTTTCATTTTGTTTCAGCGTGCCCTGAATTCGGATGATGATCTTGTAAGTCAACTTGGATTAGAAACACCATCGCTGCGGAATGGAAATAACAATGGGACGATCTGCTGCCGTCACCTTTCGAACCATAACATTTCGATCGCGTCCTTAGATCTGGAGGCCAACAACTTCAACGGTCATTGTCACAACTTCGGACAATGTTGTGCTCACGGATACCGACACAAACTTGGAGGAGGGAAGACTTTGAGACAGCGACATTTCCCATGCCTACCTACCTGCTTCTGCCACTTTGTAAATACGTCCCAAACAAATATGTAGATGAATTTATTGTGTAGCTACATTTTGTGCTGTGTAAAATTTTATGAGAATTGCTAATGGATCACATGTAAAAGATCTGTAAAATTATCTCCCTGACATATTTAATATTAGAAGAGGTTGAAGGCTGGAGAGGGTGTGCCTTACTATATTTAGGATGATTGCAATCACAAAAACACAGTTGTAGCAAATGAGATTTACTAATTCTGTGCATTAGCTTCACAGATTTGAAATTCAAAAATTTTAACGATCTCTTATCATGCTACTAACAGACAAACAACGGAGTAAGCATGTCCGGGGACTATCTTAATATACCTGTAGCATTAAAGTCTTAAACAAAAAACTTGTCGTAGTAATTAGTTTCGAAATTCATAAAATCTACTAGAAAAATAAAACTTTTGGCAAAAATCATTTGCATTATCATCTGATATCCTGGCTACGTTCTCACTTATTATTTTTGCAACTAACCCCAAGCCATGTCATGTGTGTACACAATAAGCAAACTAAATCACATAAAATTATGCATGTATACTATGTATGTGCTCATCTTGCATTGTTAGAAAATTTGCAATCTACTTAAATATTTGTAAATATTTGTACTTTTCCTAGAAATTGCATTTTGCCATTATTTAAATGAAGTTTACAGCTGTAAATATTCATTATGTGTCGTAGACTGTGTGGGCACAGACCGAAACTACATCTGTTTCAGCGTCTACTCTGGCGATCTATACAATCATCAATATTTTCCAAATTGTTAATAATGAAAGTCATGAGTGTGGGCTTTCCAATTGACTTGCATTTGCCAAAGACATTTTAAAAAACACTTGCGAGAAAATATGGCATTTATTATATTCTTCGATCCACTGGTATTTAGAAGTTTTTGCACACAATTACCTACGTGCATGATTCATGAAACAGAATACCTACAAAATATATCTGCAGACCATCACTGTCATTACTGTCACATTCGTGACGTCAGAATATGTACATTTCTATTCATATTCCGGAAAATAACAGCCCTGTTGACATTTTAATGACAATGATGAAAAATGTATGCATGAATAAATGGGACTAAATACCAGATGTGCCAATGCACATTAGATAGCTTTTTCATGAACAATATAATTACATCATTGCGAAAATTTGGGAATGCGAACATTTTCTGTTCTCACGATTAAACTCCGATGGGGTTGGTACCGGATGTGCATAGGGGCTATTTAAATATTGTCCTATAATTATGCTATAGTATTAAGGTGACATAAATATCCTGTATTTTCAAAAGCGAAAATCATTGCATAGGAAAAATGTATGTTTGAAGTTTGAAGAAACATTTTTCAGATGAGATTGAGAACAGTGACAATATTATTTTGGAAGAATCATTTTCTGTTTTATGCATCTGTGGAACGACTTTATCTAGGGTATTACTTCAGTTTGATATCAAGCTATTATGTTAGATAAGCGCACTAACTAAAAAGAAAGTATCTTCAGAATAGGGAATAAGAATAGTAAATAAATAATGATGTGAAAAATATTTGCTTTTGGTTTACTTGCTCTCATTTATTAAGATTTCATTTTCGTAGATTACCAATACAGTCATAATTTAGATATCGACATAGATATCAATAACAGTTTGTTTATTGAAACGATAGTACAACAAACTCTTTGCATTGTAACCAAATACAATTTCGTCATAATGTATGTAAAACAGATCCCGAATCCTGCGGGAACTGTTTCCGCGTAGTTAAAATATATTTCCATAAAAGCATCTACTGCAATACAATTTTCTGAGTTGAATAAATTATTAGATATTTTCATTAGAATTCATTAGTAGTTTTTGATGAAGAAATGAAGATAAACTTTTACAAGAGCGTCTAGTAGTTTCGGTATAAAAGATATTGCATCGTAGCAATGTATCTGTAACAAACTGTATCTGTAACAAACAAAACTTTGAGTTTCATACGCAAAGGAGTCTATTACATTCTTCGCACTGAAAGAGGTTTGTTTCAGTGTAATCCGACTTCTCCAGTATCCATTGTCATTTCAGTCTAGTAAATGACAATTTCCAGGAATCAACACTACCTATTTGTTCGTAGATTCCATCATCGTTCCCCTAGGCTTATTTTGAACTGCACCTTTCTCCAGTTTTCTTTATAGCCTATGCAGCAGCTACCGATTTGTTACAAGTAACTTTACAAATATATTTACTATTACAAAATGATATTTTACCAGTTAGTTTAAAATTAGTGGTAGTAGTCATACGTAAAATACAATGATACAGAAAGTGCTCGTATTTGTACATTATCAGAAACCAGAGCAGAATACTTTGCATGGATTTGTTAAGCGTACTTTATATGTACAGGTCTTACGAACTTGGATAAGTACACGTAAGCAAGAATCTCTCTGTAATTCTCGTCGTTTTCTTCGGGAAACCTCCCAGTGAGTTGTAAATGTACATTTTACAAAAGAAAAGTCTATCACGTTAGTATAATTATCATGCAAGCTCAGCATTATTATTTGTGTTAACTGATTTACATTATTATAGGTTACTTACACAAAGACAAGAAGGCACAGTAGGATATACAAACAACATAACAATAACAATAAAATTACAATACAATATCTACTATGACTGAGAGATGGACACTTTGACACATCTCAATGTAACTTTGTAAATAGACCTAAGGATTATAACACATCTACGTAGTTTATACTACCTAAACAAGTACTAAATAGTCTTATTGCATAATAATTTACTATTTTAGAGATGGGCCATTTTAAAAAAGTTGCAAACAATTGCAAATAAAAGTTATAGCTATCTACTAGCAATTAAGAAACTTCTCAGTTAGTAAAGGATTAAGGTACTAATAATAGCCTTACTCTCAGAGGTATTAATAATCAGTACTGTTGGGTTTTTTGGTTCAGTTCTGTTCCATAAAAATTGCGAATATTTTATGCTCAGTTCAGTCAAGGCTTATACTAAGCTCTGTTTTCTTGCGTTATCGTTGCTTCTCTTAATGTTTCGTCAACATGAACATGAATATCTTAGTTTTACAGCAGAACCTTTCCTTCTCATTATAAACACTTCTTTTGTAAATTGTTACATTAAAACTAAAAACAATAATTGTTAGTACTGTATGACTGGCTAGCACTAAATAACATATTTTTAGTACACATAAATTTGTTTCAGCTGCTCTCTCGTCTCCATCGGCACAGTGTAAATGTTAAAACGGTTTTTATCCGCTTGATGCTGTCGTATTCTCTTTGGAAAATTCATGATGTGGAAAACTCTCTTGAATTTCTTGGCGGATGAAGAGCGTTTCAAATCCCCCTTCGAGTTTTCTGAATCCTCCATGTTGTAATTAGACAACGGCTGTGTGATATACGGCGACATTGTCGAAGAGACAGAGTGGTGTGTCGGGAGGGATTGGACAGAGCCAATGTAAGATGACATTTCGTGCTGCAATTTATTTAAATTGTACTGAGAACGGTAGTAGCTTGTGGAATAGAGGAACCAAGGTGGATTGAACTGAGGTGCTGAAGATTGAGAGCTTGTCGGCGATGGCGGAGTCGACGGTCCGTCGAATTCAGAACTTGACTGAGTTCCAATCATGTTCAATGACATTGAAGAAGATGACGACGGAGATGGTGACGTTGAGATGGACCCTGAAGGTGACGTCGAAACATCATTCATTGCTAATTCATTCCTCCGGGCCATTTCTTTCAGACTCTCTGCTCTTCTCATTCTTCTATAATTGACATAAACAAACATTTAAATTCATAGTCCGTACAAACAAACAATTAAACTACTCATCACTTTATTTTAACACTTGTTCATCCCATGACGGACGAGGACATTCTGGAAATACGTACCTTACTAAAAGGGCGATAAGGAAGATAATGCCGATTGTTATAACAAGAGGAACTATTAGGGCTCCGACCACTACAAAATGGTAACTGTCGTCTTCGACTCCTATGACCTGTTCAAATATTTATATGTTAGTCACAGTAAAAGGAACCAACGAAACCCAATCGATTTCATGCACAGTAAGTCAAAAGACACATTCTAAACTCTTTGCAGGGAAACGTTGAACCTATTTTTAATTTGTACTGGAAAATACTGGAAAACTATTTATATCCTTATATTTATCCTATGGAAAATACTTTAGAAAGCATCACAAAGCGGTATGATTGACGTATTCATATTTTTATGCTAGGAAAAGAGTCCTCAGGAGTTATACGGACATACGTAGGTAAGTTTATTTCGATTGGAAGTTAATAATTTATGGCCTATATCTTTTGATATGGTTGATAGGTGGTGAAAATTGATAGTTTAAAAATCTAGTCAATATTATACCACGTATCACATTTTCAGGTACTACATTTTATACAAGAAAATGCAGTCACTTTGATTAATTTGCCGTAAAAAATTTATCTCTCTGGTACTTTACATATTCTACGTCAAAAGCTGCGGTGAGACTTTGGTAGTATTCTATTTTACGTTTACCAAAATATTATTGCTCTTTATCTATAGCTCTGAATTACCTTTTGTGTCTCTTCTGTAAACGTAGTAGTTCACTATTCTGCATTGTGACATAAATTACTGCACCTATATGTATTGTTAGTAACAATGGTTCAATGTAACAATTTGTTACATTGAACCCTTGCGCTGCTTTGAGCTTGAGAATAACTCTAAACTGAATTTAAGGCTTAACTTTATGATTTGAGACTTGAGACAAGTTGATATTGTAGCGAGAATAAAGGCGAACTCATTTCTATTGGATGCTCAGACGTGTGGCTGATCACCTTGTCGCCAGAAAATACGATAAAGGACTCCAGGTCGACCCGGTCGGTGGCCGATCGCTATTTATTGTCTCTGGACTATTTCTTTGCAGATCGCAACGGGCACAACTCACAAGGACTTCCAACACTCGGAATTTGAATGTCGAAATAAATGTGATAACAACCCTAAGGCTAAAAATGCTTTCATAAGGCAAGTGTTTTCCAAGATCTAGGTGTCCAGATACTAAATGAAGCCATCCTTCCTGAACTTTACACATTACAGTTAAGGTACCCTCAATCCTTTCTATTTGGATACCAACAATATTCTAATCCTTCCATTATACCTTTACGTACCTGTACAAAATTCTATTGTGTTGCTCTTTGTTATTTGCTGGGCAATTAATGCGGGCAACCTGAGAAGGTTATTAGTTCACATCATTTCCTACAAAACATTTTCTGGAAATATTTCTTAGGGTAACTGATCTTTCATGTGTCTACAAGTGAACCTTTGACTCTTGATCAATAATAAAAACAAATTCAAGTAAATAAACTTTAAAGATAAGGATCTCTATTCAAGGAATTCTAAAGGGTCAAGGTAGATCGAAGTACAATCGAGGTATAAATCACTTTTCTTGGTATTATCAAATGAGGAATAACAAATTAAACAGAGGATAATACCGAGATCGTAGCTGGAAAATACATCATCAATTTTAGGAACTGTTTATCAGAGGATATGCATGGTTTCTGTATTTCTGTATTACGCACACAGGATATCGTTCTTATCTTATCCCCAATAACCACTAACCATTTTTAAAGGAAATTATTTTTCCATGAATAGGAAATGTTTACGTATTTTGACCTACGTTAGTTTTAACGGATATGATGATAATGTGCTGGGCTGCACGTAGTACTATTATAAAACTAATTAAATAGGTGAAAATAGATAAAGTTTAGAAAATCAGAGAGTGGGCTACAGAGAGAGTTCACTTAAAATGGGTTTATATAAAGAAAACGAGTCTATTTGTGTGGTATGCATTTTCTCTTCGAAGTATACATGCTCAACACACTCGAACATTTATCAAAGTATGGATATTAGAAAGCCAAGTCAGGGGAATGATAAGCCAATGCACAAAGGCAATTGAGTTTTGGAGAATACAGTTAACTTTTGGGATAACAGACAAAATTACTAATGACTAGTGTTATTAATACGGATATGAAATGTGTCTTTCGAATACTGATACGCACAGTGCATGGAATCTCATGGTATAAAATGACAAACAATATATGCATTAAAACAGAAAATGTTTTACCTGATGAACCGGTGAGTGCGCTTCCACTTCCAGTATGAGATCCTGCAGAACAAAAAACCCAGGATTAGAAATGAAATAAATTGATAAAGTTTTATCTTAATTAGCCTCTTTTACTTTTCTTTAGGAAATCCCTTGAGACTTATTGCATACCTTCAAAGACTCGGTAAACGATAGCCGTAGACTTGGGATTGCAATTGTAACAGAAGATGGAAAGTTATCTACTGACTGGTGAAGTTAGTCATACGCGAACACAATCCCAACTAAACTGGAAAAGATGATTTTGTCATCCATATATAGCATTTCTGTGTTAGGAGACCACACATGCATGTTAGTAGCCTAGCACATACGTAATACTAGAAATGTGTAAGCCTGTGCTAAGTAAATAAGTGGGATATCATATCACTGTTAGTAATGAACATGAATTCCCTAGTTAAATAAATTGTATTATAATGGAACTACAGATAGTATAGCATTGGTAGGGTATTTATTGTGTTACGTATGATTATGCACTAGTAGCACATGAAGGTATGTAGAAACTACGCACAAGGTAACGACAATATTATTGTGTCTATGTAGAGGTTTCCCTTGTATTAGTAAGTGCTTTAGTATGTAATGTCGCTATATTCATAATATGGTTCATTTGTTGCATGGAACACACATATCATTAGCACGAGGATATCAGAGCGAGTGTATGCAGTGACATGAATAAGAGTCCATCCTTCCTTTCCTAACCCAATCTCTGATTTTCATAGTTAGCTAGTAATCCCTTTCAGAATTGTTTAACTTATAGAAATACCAGATTCAACTATTCTCAGTAAAATATACATCACGCTAAGCTGCCATTGAATTATACATCACACCATTCTCCATTGTCTAACACTTTTCACATTTACATACTATTTCCTAGCTCGGACATAATATTCCATTACTTTTGCCCGTAATAACTCAATAATTTATTCCTGAAGGTATACTCACATTTTTTGACTACATTTTGAGAATAGGTAGATGTTTGCTGACTCGGTGAATTAATATCCTAATAAACCAACCAAAGGTAAGGCACTAGTCGATAAGTATGTTTTACATGACAAAGGAAGTACTAAGAATGAAGGAAAAGGTATTAAACTCTAAGTATATGGCCAGTAGTTATATAGATTATACTTAATCCCAATTAGTATTCTTAGTTTTTGGATACTTGCACAGGTATTATTGTAATATTTCTATTCTTTTTGGATGAAGCTACTAAATTAGTTACGACCAGCTTAGTTCGGTTTCTTTCATGGTTAATTGCCTTGGTTCACCTATGGGTGAACTTCGTAATAAACTTGTTGGTAACACTTACACACATAAACTAACAGAGTTAAACGACATCACTTAGCAATAGAATGTGATACACTTGTTGAGAAAGTGCCTATATAGATTGTAAAGAAGTTTTGATATGTCTTGGAAGCACAAAGGAATTATTTTTCATTAGCAGTTGAGAATTATTAATGAATGTGCACTGCACACGGCGTCCTTTAGTACACAGTTGAAATTATTGAGTTGTAACTTGCAACAAGTCTACACAGCAATACCCTAACTTACAATTCGTCAATTAGTAGAATGATGAGGTGAAAGAACGTCCATGGAAAATCCCCGGTTAATTAAATTGTAATGGCCGCAGAGTAATTATTCTTCTCAATTAGGGAATTGTTCTAAAGGTTAAAGTTCAAAAGTACTTGAGTGCAAATCTCATAGGAACTAGTAAAGCCTTCGCAGGTTGTCATTGAGAAATGAATTAATGTTCTAAAGATACAGATAGAAAGTAGTTTGTAATAATAGAAATTGGCAAGCAGACAATTAGTCGTAATCAATTAATAATTATTGTTGACCCATTATAGTTATAGTGGAGTAGAGCACGGAAGCTGGAACAATATGCAGCGAAAGCGATTTAAATTGAGTAAACAAACGAAATGTAATTTCGCAATATTACAATTGCATTGCTATGAATCAGAACATAAGCAATATACGAGCAATAAAATAGGACAATGTCATTCGTAGAATTAATTGCTAACTATACTGCAGCTTAGATTACACTTACTATGTCGTGTAAATGCATGTATGTAGATAAAAGGTCCTTTACGAAATGCAGATTATAGCTAATTCCCAATAGGAAAGTATAATCTCTTGTGTATTGGTGTTTGATTTTTCTATAATAATTGTATCATGTATTCATACCGTGTACGTGTGCACTTGGTACACAAAAGAAAGGTTAAATCAAACGACAAAATTGATTAATGCAATGAATATGCTCGACTATTGTACTCGAAATGGCTAAATGGTTAATCACAAGGATAAGTCAATTAAGTGCATTTAATAAATGACTTGGCTATAATTATAAAACTTATAATAACTACACATTAGTTACCTAAAAATAAATATGCCCTGCCCTACATAATAATAGAGAACTTAGACTACAGTTACAGTTCCATTTTCCAATCATAAATAAGTAGCTTCAACAATAACTGAACTTGAAATCCATCCTTTGTACACATTCCAGTTTGCTCTAATTTACATCAAATTCCTTGCTGTAGCATTACAATTGCAGCTTATTAATAGGCCAATGTCATGCAATTCTTTGTACATAATAGTGATCTTAAGCTTTTATTGCCAACTTTTCAACTCTGACACTCCACATGTTCGCTTCACGGGCGAGTGCCTTGATCTGCTGCCTCCCACTAAAGCAATGTTTTTTCTTTCCCATAATAACTAACAATTTATCCTATTTCATCCTACTTCTGTATCCAACTCACGCTAAAGCGCACCAGATTAATATGAGAATCTTGTATTTATACACTCTGAACTTTTTTATGATTTATGTACAATTTTTTATATTTTCCATTGTTTCCAAGCGGAGAGATTCTTTCAAGATGAAAATAATAAAATTAACCTGTACACTTTGTACGTGTAGGTTGGTTTTCCTTTATGCAAGATTGCATCATAATATGCGATAACCTAGGATAACTAAATATTGTTGGGAAGAGGCACTCATGACTCAAGACAACATTTACCTATCTTTGTAATAATACTACATAGACTACACGAAGAAGATAACCAGACATCTGTATTTGTAATGCATGTAACCATGCAGCACTTACACCTAAAGATGACTCGCTCGCATGTGATTGCTAACTGAAAGAGAATTTTATAAAACAGGTTTTTTACTTTCCGCTAAGACAATCCTATGTAACACTCTCCTGTGGAACATTATATAACTTGGATACAAGTTTCTTTTTTTAATTCTTTAAAACAGATGCGAAACTCAGTCTCGGCCTAGCTTATAGTTATAACTAACAATTAACCCTGGATAATTATGATAATAATGATCTTAGTAAAGTAGGTATTTTAGTTTGATTTCCAAAGTTAAGGAAAATATTACTAAATACAGGTAGGTAACTTTTTCCAATTTACGATCATTGTCCAAAGTTTCATTGGAATAATATTGACAATTAAAGCATGTCTAAAAAAACTAAGTAAATATTTTTCTCATGTGTTATTCATTTTGCTACACTCATAAATAAGGTACCAGGCACGGTCATAAAAAGTGAAACTAAAGGTACTACATGATGACTAATAGCACGGGTGAAAAATAAATAAAGTTCTCACACGTACCTATACATGCATGGTGCGCAGTGCATTGAAGTACTGAAATTAAAATGGAGAAGGAACATGAACATTGTACTAATCGCAAAAAGGGATTCCATCTACTACGAGTCAGCTAATTTTCCTTTTCCAGTAGTAATACTCGCAGTAAGCTTTAAGGCATGTGCAAAAAATTTGCATCTTGCTTCGTCACATCGTGACTTCTCTATT